>PVJS01000003.1:137500-344225 GCA_004027185.1 Glis glis
ATATGATGCTCACCATACCACTCTAAATAACTGATTGAAAAATAATGTGCATCAGACCACTTTAAACAATTGTCCCATTATTAATAAGATAATGATGGTGTTCATCAGATTCTTGTCTTCTTCCAGCCACTCAGAAAATTCACTTGCAGTTAGGCAAGGCCTTAAGGCTAGATCTAAAGTATGAAGGTCAACTAACCCATTGTGTGTCTTCTGGTTTCCAGTTCTTCTGGCCCTACCTGGTCAACAGAACTGTGCTCCTGACACTGCAGCCACAGGAAGATGGAGCCTTTGTTAGCCTTGGCTGCTGAACAACACCTGTTCTCCCTAGAGAATCACTCAAATTTTCAATAGACTTTGAATTAGGCAAAAAATAAAGTTGTCTTTATAAAACAACTGAAATTCTAGGGTTGTTTGTTGCTGCAGCATACCTTTGCCTATCGGAATACAATGACCTTAGTATTTTTTAAAACAAATGCTGTGGTTGTAATTTGCTCAATAATGTAGGGTTGTGAAACTGTTCAGGATGTTGAGGATCGGGGAAGTGTTATAGCAGGTATTAACCTGTCTGTATAAACTTAAAATGTACATATTCAAATGTAACATTGGAAAAGTTACAAGTTAGGGACCCTATTTTGACATCCCTTCTATTTCTTTCTCTCTTCTTCTGTTTTTGTTTGTTTTGAAACCAAAAAAAAGTCTTGGTCTTTCCTCTACCTCTGAAAAACATTTGCTTTTGACTGAATAACTTAAAAGTATAAGAAAAAAGTGCTCTAGAAAAACAATGAGTAAATCATTGGTCTGGATGTCACAGATCATAGAACCTACCCTCAACTCTGAACAAAAGTTGTTGGTCTCTTTGGCTTCAGATTCTTTATTTGTACATTAGAGGAACAATTCTCTCTGTCCCATCAGAACCACTCAGTTAAAAGATTCAAAGATTTAGAAAAGAATGTTCCTGAACAGGTTCCAAGTCTTTGGACCCAGAATTGAAGAGAATGGCTGTCAATTCCATGAACAAAAATATAAAAGCATGTCACAAGTCATCAGTTCAGTGCTCAGCACTTAAACAAGAGTAGAGACCCAGCACAGGTTTCAGCAGACACACTTGGAGCCCAGAAATAAACTAGGTGAAGCTCAGAGAAGGAAAATGAGCCAGACGAGGATGTGCTGCCCACCCAATGTCCATTCCCTGGCTGTTGTCATAACCTTGCATTATTTAGGGAGGTAAGGTGCTCCGCTAAGAGAATCTATTTCCCACCCTCCTTTGCCTCTAGATGGGATCATGTGACTATGTTTTGGTCAATGACAAATTAGCAGAAAGGGTCCTTGAACTAGTAGACAGATACCTGGAGGAGACTAGAGGAGATCCTTTTTTTTTTTTTTGCTCCCCCCACTTCCTTCCTGTCCAGCTATGACAACTGGAGATTCAATCACCATCTGACTGGTGCTTAAAGACATTGGAACATAAATATAAAAAGAACCCAGGATCCTGATGAGCCCAGGAAATCTGCTTGCCTACCCTGAATACCCTCTTATGAGCTCCCTTCACATGCAAGGAAAACCTGTAACTTATTGACACAGACTTTCCCTTCTCTTCTATCAGCAGAACAGAATTCCTAACTGATGAGCAGTGACCACAGGCAGGCCCAGGGGAGAGTGCTGTAAGAGCCTGTTAAGTACCCAGAGCCTCTCCCGGAGGAGTTTCTGGCCAGACCTCTGCTCTGAGCACAGGTTTGAAAGCTCAGGAGACAATATTACATAAGAGCTTGATCTTTGGGTTGCATCCAGCTCAGACACCTACTATCTATATTCTTGGCAAGTTAGAGAACAACTCTGAGCTGCCCTGTGTAAGATTCCTCATGTATAAAGGAAAAGTAGTGACTCTTCCATTCCTTTGCTCTAAGAATTAAATAACATAAGAAACAGGAAGAGCATATTGCCTGGCACAGAATAAGCCACAAAGGATTCTCAATTAACTCCATTCTCTAGATGGAATTTCAGTTGTCCAATTGGACCTACAGGTTTATTTTCAATTCCTTTAAGAGCATCATGGATGTGCTCTGTCTTATAATCTAAGTTTGAGTTCAACAGAGCAGAATATTCATGTCCTATAAGCACTTGAACATTGATCTAAGCTGGTCCACCTAGAATAGGAAGCAGGGCACACGCCCGGGGTAAACTTTCACATTAGCATTAATGAAAGGGTACAGGGCCTGAGATGGAAAGAGCTATGTTTATCTTCGTAAAAAAGAGTCCTCTTATCCTTGAGAATTCAGGGTCGCAATGTTCAGAGCATGCATTAGTTAAGAATCCAAAACAATCATTATCTTTATCTCCAACATTATAGGCATATAGGTATATTTCATAGAAATGTATTAATGTATGATTGTAGTTTATGTATCAATTGTAAATAACATAATAAAAATATAATATAGGAACAAATATAACTATATGGATTTTTTTTCCCTCTTGCTGTCCTGGGGATCAAACCCAGGGCCTCATGCATGCTAGGCAAGCACTCTACCACTGAGTTATATCACATCCCCCTGCATGGGCATTTCTATGTTTCTATATAATGGTCTACAGGATTCAGCTATTCTTAAAGTAAATAAAGTGCAACTTTTCTGTAAGTTTGAAATTATATCAACATGAAGTTACAAGAAGGAAAATATCAAGTAAAAGGCTCAGTCGCCCTTATTTCCTGAATATCATTCAAGAAGCGCTTGAAGTCTATGACAAAGCAGATAGATACACAGCTCTCTCTTTCTCTCTACTTCTGAACTCTCAGGGTCTTGGATATTACTCCCATAACCTTGCACACGGTTTGTGTGCAGTAAATGTGTTTGGAAGAATGAACATATGGATACAACTACCACCCAATTAGTCTTCCTGTTCTCCTCTGTCCTCCATGCCACTTCTGAGATGATCATGTTACCCCTCTGTTTAAACTCTATCAGGATTTCCCAGTTGTTCATTGCAATGTGCTTCATTTTTCAAAAAAGCTCCAGAACAATTCTTTCAAAAAAGCTGACTCAAAAACTCAATTCATAAAACAAATAAAGGAGAAGCTCTGGGGGCGATAGGCCCAGAGCACTGCAGATCAACTTTTTGTGTTCACAGCCCCCATCACACTGTACCTAAGGAATTATAGAGAACACAATGGGAAAACCACTGGTTTAAACAGCAGATTTCAAATTCTTGCCACTCACCTTCAGCCCTTCTCTCCAAATATACAAGCAAATACTCAGCCATGTGGATTTGCCCACAGTTTACTTTGCTTTCCACTTTTGCTAGTTTTGTTCCCATCTATAAAGAAGTCTATTCTCCATCTTACTGCCTGGTAAAAGCCAATTGATGACTGAAACTATCAACCTTTTCTGTGAAAAATTCTTTGAGGGATTCAAACCTATTGGTCTTGCTTTCCCTTGGGTTCCCCATAGTCCCTTATGTGTGTGTGTGTCTTAGCTTTTACCAATATTATAATCATATGCATTCCCCACCACCATTGTCCTCATTGGACTGGCATTCCTCAAGAACGTGCCGTGTATTTATGCATCTTGTGTTCCAGGTGCCTATCGAAGAATCTAGTATATAGTAGATGCTCAATAAGTTATTGTTAAATAAATGGCTAGAGAAATTTATGTATTATCACACTGATTAATTCAGTTTGTTATTTTTGTTACTTTGACTTTTTCTTCAGAAACATTTGAAGACAGGATATATTTTTCTTAGTTTTTTGCTAGGAATATGGATATACCAATAAAATAGTTTCTAATTGAAATAAATTACATTTGAAAGAGTTGGCATTCTGTCAACAAATACTTATAAAGCACTCAGCACATGGCAAGTTGTATTAACATCAAATATGCCATGGAAATAAAACATTTGCATTCTACTCCAGAAACAAGACAAATATATTTTTGGTAGCAAGGAACCAATTTTGAAAATAAACATGGCATTCAAGTGTCATAAAAATTCAAGGACTTATTAGTTTTTGGATATTAAATATTTCTAAAGTATATTATTTCAGAGTTCAAGAAGATAAAATAGAAAGAGCTAAGCATAGTCACATGGGTAGCTTGGACTTTAGAAAAGATAGTTTCAAAGTTTTACAAGGAAAGATAAACAAGAACCCAGGCCAGAGACTTATCAAAGTGAAAGCCACTCAAGCTAAGAGGAAGATTTTAAAATATGAAATTCTGATAATACAGAAGGGAGAGGCATCTAAGCAGATCATGTGCAGCCCAGGGAGCATCCTGACAACTACAGATTCTATAAAGGAGCATATAATAGATCACAGGAGGAAATGCCACCAAAGAGAAAGAGCGAACCCTGGCAAGGAGGAATGGTATCATTTAAATAGAGAGCCCAAAATGAGTGAAAGCTTGAGAGAAACCCTAGTAACAACAGGACCTCCTCTAAAGCTATGTCTAAAACAAGAAGACAGAAATTTTAGAAAGTCTACTTGGATCAGGAGGTATAGAATAAATAATAACAGAAAGAGTGAAGCCTTTCAATTTTTTTCTGCTTTATGTCAGAGAGTGATTTTCTTATATAAAATGTTACACATAGGCACATGCTGTGGCACATGCCTATAATCCCAGCTTACTTGGGAGACTGAGGAAGGAAGATCATCACAAGTTCGAGGCCAGCCTAAGCAACTTAGTGAGACCCTGACTCAAAATAAAATAAAAAGGACTGAGGATGTATGTAGCTCAATATTTGAGTACTTGCCTAGCACAGGTAAGGCCTTGGGTTCAATCCCCAATAACACACACACACACACACACGCATATGCAGTTAAATATATTAAGGAAGGCATACAGTCCAAGCTAGGGAAGTAGAAAGATGTACAACAGGAGGGCTAGGAGTCCCCAGAGGCTGTCAAGGCTGTCAATAACTTTACAGCTCATGGGAGTGATTTCATTTAGGACCCTGGGAGAACTCACAAATGATATATTGACCACCTCTTACAAAAGTGCCCATGGATCTGAAGAGGGAAAACATCTTCACCATAAAGAAGTTCTGGAGGGGCAGACCACAGAACTCTTCCCTTAGCTTCATCCAACATTAATGATTTGATTCACATGCAAATGCCATGTTTATCAAATACTGATGCCTCAAAGCTGAGAAAACCAATATTTCAGATGAATAATGGAGGTCTGGAAAATATCCCAGCATATTGCAACAATAGGTTGAATTAAGTAAGATTCAATTTAATAGATAAAATTGAGTCAAATCTTCAATTGGATAAGAAGAGAATTACAAAAAGTAACAAATTTAGAAAATGTGGTCTAGAATGGGTAGCTTGACTAAAAAGCATTTAGAAGTCTTAGTTAGCTGTAAGCTCCATACGCATCAAAAAATTATGATATGGCTGCCAGAAATGTTAATTCAATCTTAAGAGTATGAATAGCAGTAAAATTCCAATAATAAAGATAATGGCCCCACTCTACTATTAAAAGTATGACCTACAATATTTTCCTCTATTCTGAGTGCTATATTTAAGTTGATACATCACTCACTGAAATATATTCCAAAAAGAGCCATAAATTGGTGTGGAAACTTAAAATCATATGCTATGTATAATGGTTGAAGGAACTGATCGCCCTTTATCAGCAGAAGGGAAACATAGAGAAGGAAATTACACTCTCTTTAAGTATTTGCAAGACTCTCAGATATAATATGTATTGAACATACATTATGTAGATCTAGGTTCCATGGGTAAAAGTTGGAAGGAAGCGGTCTCTGACTTGGCAAAGAAGTTCTCAGATGTTTTGATCTCAGGACCCAACAACAAATACTGAGGACTCTGTGAGCTCTTATTTATGTGGGCTGTATCTATTAATATGTACTGTGTTTGAAATTAAAATTAAGAAATTTAAAATTTGTATTACTCTTTTAAAATAATAAGCCCATTATATGTATGCATAAGTAACATTTTAATGAAAAATAGCTATGTTCTAAGATAAAAAAATATTTAATAGGAGAAGTGGCATTGTTTTTCATTTTTAAAAATCTCTTCAATTTCAGATTTAATAAAAGATAGCTGTATTTTCATAGCTTCTTTAGCATTCAGTCAGTTAAGATGACACATGTCATATAGACACTAGAAACCTCCACTGTACTTTTCTGGAAGTATGAGAATAAAAAAAGCAAATAACATCTCTTTAATTATTATGGCAATGAAGGCTACCTGAAACGGCTGTAAGGACATCACCATCCCCAGCTCCTTGATGGCGTTTGGGGACCTGCTGACCTTGTAGAAGGAGAAATTGTTAATAATTAGAATTATACAAACTTAGGGTGGATCATCTCATGAGACAAATTCTAGGTTCCTGGGACTATTAAAGAAAAGGCTGTTACCTAATTTGCCAAGAATTTGGTTTAGGAAGGGAGAATACTCAACCAATCTCCTTTCCAAATGCCATGCCATTATTCTATGACAATGTTAGAAATCACTTTTTCACAGACACCTATTTCTAAAGAAATAACCATTGTAAAAATACTTATGTCTATCAGGTAGGTATATTCTTAGAAGTGATAGAGACCCTAGAGGTCTGAGGTTAGACTTTCCAAATACTGCAGAATTCTCTGTGCAACATTTCTGAGAGGTCAGCTAACCTTGGAAGCTTGAAAACTTCGGATATAAACATCTGTTTCAGGAGACTCGCGTATTTCCGTTCTCTAAATGCTCAGAAACCTGCTTCTCTTCTACCATTTAGAAGGCTTGCCTACTCTAATAATCTAGAATAACACTTCCTCTTCTACATGACAGGCCTCCAAATATTTGAGAACAGTGATTTTGTTTAGATGCCTTTTTTTTTTTTTTTTTTTGCGGTACAGGGGATTGAACCCAGGGGCGTTCTACCTCCACGCTACGCCCCCGGCCCTATTTTTTTATACTTTATTTTGAAACCGGGTCTCTCGAAGTTGCGGAGGCCTCACTAAGTAGAGAGGGAGAGAGAGACAGGGAGAGAGAGAGAGAGAGAGAGAGAGAGAGTGCGCGAGCTGAGGCTGGCCGCAAACCCGGATCCTCATGTCTCCACCTCCCAAAGTACTGGGATTACAAGCGTGCGCCACCACGCCCGGCATTTTAGATGCCTTTTTAATAAGTAGGTTACACTTCTTTTGTGAGATAAACATGATTTGGTTGGCACTTTGAACTGTAATCTTGTAACAAGTGGGTCAAAAGCTATTTCATAAAAGCATTTTTTTTTTTTTTTTGCGGTACTAGGGTTTGAACCCAGGGGTATTTTTACCTCTGAGCTCCACCCCCAGCCCTATTTTTTATTCTTTATTTTGAAACAAGGTCTCACTAAGTTGTGGAGGGCCTCACTAAGTAGCTGAGACTGGCCACGAACCCAGATCCTCCAGTCTCAGCCTCTCAAGTACTGGAATTACAAGCCTGCGCCACCACACCCGGCTTCATAAAAGCATTTTAATGAAAAAATAAAATATTAGCAGGAAATTATGGAACCTTTCTCTCTACAAAAGTGTTTTTTTCTTTTTCCTTTTTTAGTAATTCCTTTAAAATACTATGCTGCATTTCAAAAGAACACTATCAATCACATTGGTCCCTCTGAACATGAACGATTAATTTACTAGTCTGAAGTTGACTTGCAGAAGGTATTTTTTAATCTATATCAAAATGGAGTTTTCAGTCTGATTTATAGTACATTAATCAAGACAGAATACAAGTGATTTTGTGTTTTGTGAAGTTACATTATATGAAATCTGATTCAGGTTACTGAGCTGATTATTAATGAAATAAATATGTGTTATGTATCATAATCTGGAGTCAAACTCTGTTTATATTTGAGCTGACCCATCAGTTACAAATGAGCTTCCCCACCTACTTCCCACCCAAATAATAATGGAATATACTGATCAACAGCAGGCTAGGTGCTCCGAAAACGTGCATTCTAGCAGAGCTATGCTAATCAGCATTCACTTTCATGGACATTCAATTCACACACAGTTAAAACCCAGGGTTCGCATCCACACTTAGAAATGCAAGAGGAATAGGTGAGTGATTAGTCCCTGTGGTTGCCTCAGTTGAGAACCAGGTCTCTAGTATCAGCTGTTCTTTAGCATTCAAATCTCCATCCTCTTATTTAGTCTCACTTCTTGTTTCTCTTGAGTCTTAGGTATAGAAACTGAATTGGGGGTACCATGTGTCCTTATTCTTCTGTGTGTGTGTGTGTGTGTGTGTGTGGCACTGGAGATTGAACCCAGGGGCAATCTACCTCTGAGTTACACCCCAAGTCCTATTTTATTTTGAAACAGGGTCTCGCTAAGTTGCTAAGGGTCTTGCCTAAGTTACTGAGCCTGGTCTGGAACCTTTGATAGTACTGTCTCAGCCTCTCGAGTGGCCTTATTCTTTCATAACAGGAAAGTCTACTATTTTCCAAACCTGAGGAGGTGCTTGTATGATCTGAAGTTCTGGAATCATGAAGAATGAGGAAGGAGATTTATTTTCCTTTTTTCGTTGTTTGTTCTCTATCAGCATGAAGGGCAAAGTAAAACAACTACAGACTGCTTCTTCATCTAAACTTAGAACACTCTCTACTTGAAGACTAAGTGAATTCAACTCTTCCAGTTACTGCTGTAAATAATATCTACTTTCCTGCCCATAAACCACTAACATCCTATTGTTTTCTCTAAGGGAGGCCCTTAATCCTCCTATTGTCAACTTTTCCATGCACTATAAAAGCCTTCCCCCCTTTTATTGAAGTGAAATTTACATGTGGTTAAATGCACAGATCTTAAAAGTGCAATTTGATTTGTCTTGATGAATGCATATCACCCTAATTCCAATGTAAAAAATCCACCCCAATCAAGAGATAGGCCATTTCCAGCACTCAGGAATGTTCTGTTATGCCCCCTCCTCCTCAATCATCATTTGTCCACAGTTTTGTTCGTTTTTCAACTTCACAGAATGAAATCGTATGTCAGATCTCTTTCACTAAACATTGTTTTTGAATTTCATCAATGTTGTTTCACATATCAATGTTTCTTTCCTTTACAGTGTTGGTTAATATTTCATTGTATGAATATATACCCAAATTACCTATTGTATTTGTGGACATTTGGATTGCTTCCAGTTTGGTGCTATATGAGTATTTCCCATACTTTTTTTTATTGTGGATGTTAAGGTTTCATTTTTCCTTGGTAAATATCTAGGAGTGGCTTTGCTAGGCATAGGATAGGTATATGTTTATCTTTATAAGAAACTCCGAACAGTTTGTATGAGAGTTTCAGTTGCTCCACATCTTCACCAAGATTTGGTGCTTGGGAATTCCCATCTACCATCCTTCTTCATTTTTTTTTTCTTTTTAAGACTAGTTTCAATTAAATCAAGCTTCTTACATTTTTAATTATGAGTGCTTATCTTTAAAAATGGTTTGACATTCCCACTAATTTTCCAAAGTGGGTTTTACAGGTCCCACGCAAAATACATAGGAATTTTAGATGTTGTACATCCTTGCTGATATATAATATTCCCCCCGCCACACTCACATGCTTTTTTGAAGATCAAGCTTCTTACACTATGTTTCCTTAAAATTTTTAATCAGCTTTTATGATCTAAAGGCATGTCAAATAAAATATTCCCTAATGGGAATAAATTATGGTTCATGCTATGAATAGAATTTTAAAACTGAGTCTTCAGTATAATCTGCAGGAAGCCTGAATTTTATACAACAGGAACATAAGACACAAAGAGTTTAAAACCTTTCCAAAAGGGATACACCTAATAAAGGGCAGAGGCAATATTGGTACTTTCTCCTCACCCTGTCTGACAACCTTATGAAGGTTCCACATTGATTCTTATTTTTGTTCAGACAAAGGTGTATGTAGTTCAATGGTAGAGCATGTGCTTAGCCTGTGGAAGGCCCTGAGTTCAATTCCCAGCACCTCTCAAAAATTGTGTCAGCCAAATTATCTTTATATGATTGTCTTCTCTGAAAGCTATTGATAAATAGTTTATTGTAATTTTTTTACATTCATGCTATTAATAATATCTTGCATTTATTTAACAGCATTTTCAGAAAATTTTTAAAGAATTTTCTGAGATGATGGTATATCCTTAGACAACATTTTAAGAAGGTAAGGACAATTTCTGTATATTTTTATAAAGAGCAAATGAAGCACAGAGAATTAAGTAATGACCAAGATCAATGAGGCAAAACTCAGGCTTCTCAACTCAGAAGCTTAGCAATAGAGCGGACCATTTCTTTTGCACAGAATTTCCTAAATGTTCAATATCTTTATATATATCATGTAATATATTGAAAAAATATATTGAAAATGTAAAATTGAGCCAACTTTTTCTTTAGCACATTCATTTCTGGAGAGCTTATACACAGAATGATTATTAATGGGAAGGAGAAGTGTCATAAATTGCTTTTAATCACACTGCTCCCGATACCAGACCATAGCAGGCCTGCTCTGAGCACTCCTCCTTCTGGACCTCCATGAGGGTGACCTCACTTTGTCCTTTTGGTGTGTGCCTTTTTTTGTGATGGAGCTAACCAAGCAAGTAAAAAGATGGATTTTTTATAGATTTATGTCAAAATCAATAATTTTTAAAAGTTGAAAAATCAGTTTTAAAAATCTTCTGTAACATAAAAAACACTTCATTTGCTTTAGATTGAAGAGTTTAGCACATTTCAGAAGTATTGAATTTACAGAAAAATATAAGCAATAAAGAAAGTTAACATTTTCTAAGAGTAAATCCTGAAAGTCCTTTGGAGTGGGCAGACTGGATTTATATTTATGTTATGGAAAACTGGGTGGTTTGAAAACCCAGTATCTTGCATTATATCATTTTTCTAATATTGTCTTTTCTACACATATTTCCTTTAACATCAAACATTTTTAATACCACTATTTGAGGAAGTTTTTATAAACAATTACATTTACCTTGGAAAACCATGGTCTTTTATCTCCAGTGATCAAGCCACTTTGTAAAACTTCTATCAACAGAAGCTAAAATTCTATCATTTGGTTTAGTTAATATTTGAGTTTGCTGGAGTGAAATCGTCAGCTGACAGCAGCTGTGCACTGTGTTAAATCTAGGCCTGGCATTAGTCTATCAGATATGCAAATATTTATATTCTCATTGGCTAAGTAAACTGTTCAGCTCAGCAGAAATGATAGGTTTGTTTTTAAATACTATAAGTGATTCCCTTTCCTAATAATGGCTTTTCTGTTGTTGAAATTCACACTTCTAGTTGGAATTTGCCTAAAATTTCCAACATAAAAACTAGCAGAAATCCTTATATAACTATGGGAAAAGAAATCAGATCAGTAGACATCAAAGGACATAATTGGATAAACCAGATACAGAAAAAAATTGCAATTTTTACTTTCAGTTTTCAAATATACAAATGAAGCTATCTTTAGAAAAACAATATTCATTTGGAAAAGTTTAACAGGCAAGTATATTAATGTACAAATGTAAATGAATAAAGATTTAAAGCTTTGTTTTTGTGAATATACTATACTAAATTTAATCTCCTGTTTTGAGAAATTTGGGGCTTTTTCCCCAGATTTCACATAATCATAAATAACCCCCTGATAAACATCCAAAAACATAACATTTCTTTAGGATGGAGTCCATAAATGGAATTGATGTCAATAGTTTTAAAGATCTTGATGCCTGATGAGTAACATTAAGCTTTCTCTTTATTTTTTCTTTTTCTTTTTATTTTTGTTCTTAACAAAACAATGGACTTATTATTAAAGTCTCTTAAGCCAGATGTGGTGGTGCACTCTTGTAATTCCAGAACTTGGGAGGCTGAGACAGGAGGATCGCAGGTTTGAGGCCAGCCTCAGATATTTAGTGAGGCCCTCCGCAACTTAGTGAGACCCTGTTACACAATAAATAATAAAAAATAGGGTTGGGGGTGTAGCTTGGAGGTAGGATGCCTCTGGGTTCAATCCCCAGTACCGAAAAAAAATTTTTTTAATTAAAAAATAAAATATAAAGTCTCTTGACAATGTGCAGAAAAAAATAATAATGAAAAAACCTAAAATATATTATTCCCATTTTTCTTTCATCTAAAAATTTTTGAAGTAAAACAAACAAACTAAAATGTGCAGAAACCATCAATATATAGCTCAATAAATTGTAGGAGAATGAATAATTGTAACCCCATAAGATGGAGTAAGGAAAGCTTCCCATGTACCCTTCTTCATTAGCCCTTCTTTTCCAGAGCATAACCACCATTCTACCAGTTATACATTCATATCTTTGCTTTCTTTTATAGCTTTACCACCTCATTATGCATTCCTAAATAACATGGGTTGACTTGTGTTATTTTGAATCATGCAGTATGTCTTCTGTTGTATGTGATTTAGCATTTTTATTCAGTATTATAGTGAGGCAGCATTCCACAGTCATGAGTATATATAAAGTCATAAATGTGGGAAGAGCAAGAAGAGAAGGCATGTAATAATGAACTCTAAAAATTGTATAAGGAGCCATTAATTAATTACTGGGTATTCTGATATGTGTATGGCTAGATAACTAAAGCTAAGGGACAACAATACGTATCTGTAGTCATATTTATATAGTGGAAATTGAAGCTGTAAGTGCATAATGAACATCCTAAAAGAAAAAATATGAAACAAGAGGTATGAAGATGAGATTCAGGAAAGTATCTACATATGCTGGATACATGGTTGAAGACTATTCTAATGAAAATATAATAGTCTTCGAAAGTATAAGAATAGATGAAAAGAACATTTCCAAGAACAGAGTATGACTTTGCATTGGTCCAATTATACTCTTTGCCTCTCCTGTCCCCTTTGAAATCATACCACCCAAAACAAGAGAGTCAATGAAAATAATTGATTGGCATGAAAATCAAACTCATGATTGTCTAACTAAAAACAGTTGACCAACTTTACATCCCCTTTCAAGATTTATCCCAAATTTCTAGTCTAAATACTTGTTTCCTCCAGTTCTTTTTATCTGTGAAGCAGCCAGTTAAAGATTTTAATTGACATTTTCAAAAACAAGTCACTGAATATCACTTGAAGTCTTTAAGTTGAACTGATATGTTGAAAATTAATCCTATGGAAACTACAAAAGCTGTTTTATATGTAACATGGGAAAAAAGCAATCTCAGGTTTACCTAAGCTGAGAAAAAAACTTTTCTATCATAAATTTCCCCTTTTATAAGAAGAGATAACAGGTTAGAAACCATTTCCACAAATGCTCCTAATGCTATTACTGTCTGTGAAATAATTTGCCAAGGTACTCCTGGCTCACCCATTAGCTATGCTTTCTGATATACTATTCTACCAAGGTGAAAATGTTTAGAATTCTCCAATTCATAGAGGAATAAATTTCTAAGTTGAAGGCGAACCATATGTCTATATGTATATATATAAATAAATATATACCCACACAAACATACAGACACACACAATACTTATGATGCTATATAAACAATCTTTTTTTGTTCTACTTTAGAGCAGAAGTACTATATGGAGATAGTAATCAGCTGTAATTATTGCTTTTGAAAACCCAAGCTTTAAAGCCCACAAAATACTTTAAAAATAAATGCAGGAAGCTTCATAAAATACATTTTCTCAATTCAACAAAGAAAAAAAAATCAAACCAGTTAGGACACTCAAGTGTTATTTGCAGCAATCATGATAAGTCAATTTTGGCTTAAACCATGATTGTTATAAACACTCACAAAACATATTATTTACCAGATGGCAATCTTACTCAAGCAAACACATAAAACTTATGTTTCATTATTATCAAATAAGGATGAACTTGCCACTGGGATAACCTCCAGTAGTTAAACAAACACATCTCCACAAAATGAGTGCTGTGGTTTCCATCATTGGATAAGTACATAGAGTAAAGGAGCGATCTTAATATTAAGAGGCACTACCTTATATTCAAGAACCAAAGCTTACAAGAGAATGCACATGCAAAATGGCATATTGTTATCTGTAGCTGGACTTGTACTTTCATTTTCTTAGTAAAAAAAAGTATTGCATTTCAGTATACTAACAAGAGAGTCTGAAACTATGACCTAAGCTAAAACATCTTTGCAAAATAATTAATATTATGAAATGTTAATATTATGAAATGTATAAAGCAATCCTAAGACTTTCTTATTACTGCCCCTCTTCCAAATACAAAATCAGAATAAAAAATCTATCATCAATGATAGATTTATACAATATCAGAATTATACTTTATAAGTCAATGCCATAGACTAATATAAAAGGATACTAAAGATCTATTTGTGATGAACACTACATTATATCAGTGGTGTGTGTGTGTGTGTGTGTGTGTATGTGTATGTATGTGTTAGTCCATTTTAAAAGTGACCCTTTTTGTAACTGGAAATGTTGTTTGTTTGTTTGTTTGTTTGGTTTTTTTGCGGTACCGGGGATTGAACCCAGGGGCGTTCTACCTCCGCGCTACAACCCCGGCCCTATTTTTTTTTTTTTATACTTTATCTTGAAACCGTGTCTCACGAAGTTGCGGCGGGCCTCACTAAGTAGAGAGAGAGAGAGAGAGACAGGGAGAGAGAGAGAGAGAGAGAGACAGAGAGAGAGAGAGAGAGAGAGAGCTGAGGCTGGCCGCCAACCCAGATCCTCCGGTCTCCACCTCCCAAAGTACTGGGATTACAAGCGTGCGCCACCACGCCCAGCTTGGAAATGTTTTTTTAAATATCATAGAAATTAAAAATAGTTTCAAAGTTAATCTTGTATTGAGTTATAAAAATTAAACCGGAAAGAAGATTGAGAGCCTCTTTGGCCTACTTATTTGTTTCCTGGTCAAAAGCAGTACCTTCAAGCAAGCTGTGTCTCAGAGGCTCCACTGCAAAATCAGTCAGATACTCATTCAATGTGGACAGGCATGATGTGGGCTCAGAGGTATTCAGGACTGGGAGCCATGAGAATAATCAAAAACTGAGACCGTGGACAGAAGCATTAGGACTCTGTGAGAGACAAAAAGGATAGATCTTGTTTCCTCACCTTGTCAGATCCTCCAAGGCCAGAACTCAAGCACTACAGAATGGAGTCCTACTGAGCATTTATGTTCAACAGGACCATAAAAAGCCCATATTGTCTCTTGGCGCCCTTACTCAGAGCAGTGCCTTCAGTGTAAAGCTCTTACCTTGCCTTGACCCCTGAATGAATCAGTGGTTGTGGCAGAAGTTTGTAAGCTGTCAGATTTCCCAATGCACAGGTCTTCCAAGTGAGGGAAACAGAAACAAAGAAACAAATGCTGGTCTTTGACAACTTAAATGCATATAGTAAATTAGAAAAAGTATTCTGAAGACCTTCCTCTTCTCCAAACTGTTCTCTAAAGCTAATGGTTAAAGGCAGGGACTTCTCACTGGACAGTACCCAAGGGAAAGGCAATCTCTCTCCACAGAGCAGTAGGAAGGCACTTCACCTCAGCAGAACAGTGCACCACTGAAGGACAGATTGCCTTTAGATCGCGACTTCCTTGAGGGTTGAGTCTCCCTCTCTATTACATTCTGAATTGCACCTAAAACACTGAGTACTTTCAAAGAATATTGGTTTGTGATAGACAAAATAGACCACTTACACTGCACATCAGTACCAAAACCTTCAGTGTCCTCAAGTGAGGTCATTTCATCACTTCCAAGAAGCCACAGAGACAACTAGAGAGTGAGAGAACTTTTGACAGTTGTTTCTTCACAAGTGCTCTCCTAACTTGGACCAAAATTGAGCAATGATCCCAGAAACAATAGCAAAGTATACACAATGCTCATAGCCTCTAATACCCTGATACATTTACTTGGGGTGTACTGTTCTTTATAAAGTCTATTCTACACACTCCTTACTGTTTAGAAAAATAAATAACCCAGGAAGGATACATGGCAACTCAACCCAATACCAATTCAATACCAATTTTCTTCTCTCTCTCTCTCTCTATCTCTCTCTTTCTCTCTCTCTCTCTCTCTCTCTTTCTCTCTCTCTCTCTCTTGTTTTGTTTTTGAGCTACCTCTCAGTCCTTTTTTAAATTTTTTTTGTTTTGAAACAGGGTCTCATTAGGTTGCTAAAAGTATCACTAAGTTGCTAAGGTGTCGTCAAACCTGTGATCCTCCTGTCTCAACCTCCCAAGTACTGAGATTACAGGCGTGCCCACCATGCCTGGCTCAAATACCAATTTTCTAAATGATCATTTATGTATATCATTGATACAGATATTGTTATTAATCTTTCTTGTTTCCACTCAAATAAAATTGAAACAATAAAAACTTTTATTTTTTTACTTTTTTTGTATTGTAAACTTTATTTATTTATTTATTTTTGCGGTACTGGGGATGGAACCCAGGGACATTCTACCTCCGAGCGACACCCCCAACCCTATTTTGTATTCTTTATTTTGAAACAGGGTCTCACTAAGTTGCGGAGGGCCTCACTAAGTAGCTGAGGCTGGCCGCGAACCCAGATCCTCCGGTCTCAGCCTCCCAAGTATTGGGATTACAAGCGTGCGCCACCACGCCCGGCTGTAAGCTTTATTTTTGTGTAGTTAGTGTAGCTTCATTACAAAATAGTTTGGAAAGCTGACATAAGGAAAACTATCACCCCTAGTTTCTCCAATCAAATCAGCCCCTCTAAGTATTTTTATTGCGCTTTCTGCAAGTAATGAAGATGTTAAATGAGGAAGTCATTTTTATCCCTCACAGAGGCATCTACTCCCAGTCACAGAGCTGTCCCTCCTCCTATCGATAGGGTAATGAAAATTCTCTGAGACAAACACCAGGAGATCTGTTTTTAAATGATCCTTCTTCATATAACTGTCCAAGTACCACCATCTCAATAATTCTAACTGAATTTCTCCATTGGAAAGACTGTTACTCCTTTTCAAAGTGAAAAAAAATCATTTTATGACTACAGAGAAACAGAAATTGAACTTCCTTCCCTACATACTTTCCTCCCTCATGGAAAAAATGGGTTCAGTGAGTGGCATTTCTCTCCGCTAATGTGGCTTGAAATTCCACAATACATAGAATAAGCTGTCTCCAGCAGACCACTAGGAAGTACCATCTATATAGTTTGTGCAACTAGTTCTCATATACATCCTTTGGTGTCCCTGGTTAATAATGTGATATTTCCCTAGATATAGACCCTTTTAAGCCTAAGCATAGCACAACAATGTAATGTCTGAACTGCCGTGGGGGTGGAGGTGAGGGCAGGCATAGTAGCCTTTCTTCTGTAGCTTATGCAGATGTAGTGGTCAGAGAGGCCTCCATTAGAACCCAAGTACTGTCTCCGAGCTCTGTCTACAGCATCTCCATTGACTTTGAAACAGGCAGGTGTGCTAAGGAGTCTGTGGTGGAAGCTTCTTTGCTTATTCTTCTCTTCCCATCAGTAGAGGGAACAAGACATGGGAATTAGAGTAAAAGGATTCAGACTCTAGTCCCATCCCTGCCACTCCATGGCAGGCCACTTTATCTTGCCAAACCTCAACTTCCCCATTTAAGAGATGGAGATAATACCAATGCTCACTGCATGGAGTTGTCACAGGAATCTGAGAAGACAATGTAGCTTTAAGTGCCATAGAACTCTTGAGTATTGTACACTTTTATCATTGAGAACATAATTATGATTTATTAATGTTAGCAGCATACTATGCTAAGGCAATTGTTTTCTTGCCATGTTTAGAATAGAAAAATCAGAAAAAAATTCCTAATGATCTCATAACAAGAATAAGAATATAAAGCTGAAAAAATGGTCACTTGTAATTAAGTGGCTGTGCCCCTTAATTTTTAGAGCACAATATGATATTATAAGTTTTTACTTTCATTAACTGCCAGAGTCAATCTTAGAATACATTTTCCCAATACTCTGGAATAAAAAGAGAATTGTTTTCCCCTTAGACACCGAGATGCAGCTTCATCTACAGGCATGCATTTCAGAGGCATTATTTAAGCCATAGTGCATATAATGAACAAACTGTAATCATATCTTTGTCCCAACTCAATTACAAAATGAACTCATAACTTAGAGCCTCGCAATAAATATCTATTTCCAATTTTAGGCTGATCATTAAATATGGTTCACACTAGGAATCTGTTAAATGAAAGAATGTTAAAATTCACTTACATCAGTTAGAGCATATTGATTCTGATGACTAGTAATCCAAATTTTTTTTAAAAAAAAGTGGTATATCTACAGAGAAAACAGCATTTCAAGAAAATTCCACTTGACTCCCAGGAATTGCTTGCTGGTTGTGTTTACTATGGTTTTTCTCAGTTGCCTATCCTGTAGATCTCTCTTTCTATACCCCTGTAGGTGTGGGAATTGAAATTTTCTCTCTCTCTCTCTCTCTCTCTCTCTCTCTCTCTCTCTCGTGACCTTACCCTTTTTTCAGTGGTACCCACTTGGACATTGGTATTCATTTCCTTCCGTCATCATCCTGCTTATCAAATCTTACCCTCAGGAAAGAAGTATAATAAATTATTCACATACATATATGCTTAGTGATAAGGCTTCAAAAATTATAAATCCCATGGGTAATTGCATTTTAATAGACAATGTTTGTCAATCTAGGGAAATTATCCTTTACCTAGAAACCCTGAAAAAATGTATCTGAGATGTTAGTAGGGGCTGAGCATCCCAAGTCTGAAAAATCCAAAGCACCAATCAATGCTCAAAAAAAAGTTTCAGATTTCCATATTTGGGATGCTCAATGGATAAAATCTAGGCAAATATTCCAAAGTCTGACAAACTTTAAAATCTGAAACATTTCTGGATACTCAACCTAACCTCTGTTATTTTGAAAAAGGCATGATTCTTTAGACCTCTCTTTCTTTATCTATGAAATAAGAAGACTGAACTATATGGAATTTTTATATTTGGCCATGTTTTCAATCTAAAAAAAGGAAATTCCCAATGGCTTAACTTAATCTATTAGAGATTCTAAACATAAATATTTTTGACAGGTTAAGCAGATAGCATGAATGTGTGAAGTAGGTAGTTGTGAGGAAATATGGACTATTGGGGCCGGTAGCAACACATGCCTCATTTGAAGAGGTTCGGATAAAAACAAACCAATAAAAAATCACTACATTAGTCAAACTAACAATGCTGAGGTGTGGGTCGGTGAACCAGTGGTTTGTGAATGCCATCCTAGATGCCTATAGAGATTCCCTCCAATTCTAACTTCCTGTGATTTTATGGCATGGAACAGGCTGGGGAAAAGAAGTTCTTCAGAATACTAGCCTTGCTCTTAAGCACCCTAGAGAAGACACTACTGAAAAGCTATCTTAAAAAGGAATAACTGCAGTGAGCTATATTCTGCTATTGTCCTGAAAAAGACCATTCCTCAAACAAGAGCTCCCATGATCAGGAAACCAGAAAGTAAGAAACATGGGAAGTCAACATGAATGAAACAGGGAAGTCAATGAACTGCCAAATTTTCACAGTAACAAATAGAGAGGTAGTGGAACTTGGCTTTACCTTCTCCATCCCAGAAAATGACACACTTCTCATCAGCTGTGATAAAAAATAATAAGTGGGATTACTCCAAAACACATTACATATCATCATTTATAAAGACAACAGCAATGGGTTGGTCTGAATTTTAAAAATAGGGAGAAAAGAACCCAAAGGTTTTCTCTCACTGTTTAAAAAAAGTATCTTTATGAATCTCATGCATATTATCCAAGAAGAGTTCCTCTTGGCCTTTGGAGCATTTGCTAAACAATAGACAGAAAATGTAAGCCACACAAGAATGCAGACACCACCATGAAAGTTTGGTTAGGTTAAATGCATACTCATAATGGGTTACAGGTTTAAAAAATCAATGTTACTCACTTGAGTCAATTGTGGAAGTCTTAACACTGACCACATTCACTCAACTGTCTGCCACATATATCTCATGACTATTTCAGGGCTTTATAAATTATATGTATATATTACACCCTCTTTTTAAAAAAAAGTGGTTTTAAAATTCTTTTACTTTTTTCTTCTATTTAATGAAGGAAATGTCACCAGATCAAAACGTTCATGCACATTATATAGATCTTTAGCTGAATATTTACTGACTACAGAATCAGTAACTATCAGAAGCACTACCGAGGAGTCTTAAAGGTGCATATTTTATAAAAAAAAAAAAAGAATAGGCCAAAATTTTACAAAGACACACATACAAAAAAAAAAAAAAAAGGAGGGATGCATTTCTTTTTCTTTGGTTTTGACTTAAGACTGTAAGACTTTAATGATCAGATCTGGGATCTTATTCCATTCCAAAACCTATGTAAACCTGGTAATATTATTTCTAAGGACTTATATACTAGAATTACAGGGCACTGATAAAGTGTGGTATATTGTGAACATCTTTTGTTTTTGCTAAAGAGAAAGATAAGGAAGGTGCTGCCGAGGTATATGGTGAAATTTAAAAGACCTAAAGTTTCTCACTCCTTGGTTACATTTTTAAGTATCACAAGGCATTAAATTATCAAACAAAATATATCTCTTTCAGTTTTCTGAGTGTTACACATAGGTGCTTAAATATGGATGTCTAGAATCTATATATGTTCTGCAAAAATCAAATCACTGAAATCTGCTTTAAAATGTTCCTGAAAGATTTATAACAAGATTTATATCTGTTATTCATTGCTGTCTTAAAGTTTCAAACATCATGCCTTATGAAGAAAAATGCATATCTTCTCATATAAAAAATCATAGTACTTACAGAATAGTCAATTTTGTAACAATACAGTGGACTAATCTAATCAGATGTGTTATTATCAATATGAAACATCTTGACATAACTAACTTAAAATCATTAAAAAGTCTTCATGATTTTTACCTCCCTTGGATCTTCTATCTCAAACATAGAGAAGCTTAACCACAGGTTACTACTAACTAATCAAACCACACTCAAAGCACAAAATACCTGAAATGAGAAAAGTAATGCTAAAATTGGAGAACAGCTATAAGCCAGGTGCAAACTCCAATGCTTAGAACAGGGCAGTAATGAGATTGTGTAGAGTGAACTGTGTTGGCCTGTGACAAATAGGAGATCCTCTTTCCTTCTTTCTCTTTTTCTTTTTCTTTTTTTTTTTTCATAATGCTGGGGATTGAACCAAGGGGTTATCTACCTCTGAGCTACAATCCCAGTTCCTTTTTATTTTTTATTTGAAACGATCTTACTAAATTACCTCTTGCTGGCCTCACACCTATAATTCTCCTACCTCAGCTTCTCATGTATTGGAATGGAGAGCTGTGCACTGTGCTGCGCTGGCTCCTACTCTCCATCCTAAGGGACAATATTTATTTTTGTTGTAGGGTTTATCATTTATAGAAATTAGTGCACCATTGCCAGATCTTCTAGTTCTTCAAAAAAGTTAGAAATCTGGATGTTGTGAATTCTCCCAAGTTTCAAATGTTGGTAACCAGTTTGAAAATTATGAAATCCAAAAAAAGACAAAAAAAAATAAAACAAACCAAAAAAACATTGGGAGACTCTTGCCTGCCTCTGGATCACAGGTTAACAAGCTGCCTAGTCTAGGCCAGGGGTTAATTAACCCCTATCTGGGCTTTCTGACTTTGCATCTCTGACTGTCACATTTCTGCCAAGCAGCTGTCTCTCTCATGCTTGAACACTTGTAACTATAAAGAATCGAGCACTTCCCAAGTTACAGTCCACATTTTGGACAGCTCTTCCCTGTTTTGAGTCAAACTTTATCTGTCATCACTGTTTCTAGAGTCACCCCTCAGAATCACTAGAAACCTTCTTCAAGATAAAAAAAGCTTTCAAATACTTAAAGATATAAGGGCACAATACATACTTGAGTAAATAAGTAAACCTAAACATTCCCAAACTCATATGCGTGTGTGTGTGTGTGTGTGTGTGTGTGTGTGTGTGTGTGTGTAATGTGCATGTGCGTGTGACTCTCACAATTTAGGGATATCTTGTTAGCTGTCAGACCACTTTTCTTTCATATGATTTAAAATTGTTAAAAATAGAATAGCATCAGATCGTTATTAGAAAATATGAAGTTTATTGTTAAGAGAGAGCATAGCAATATGAAAACAGAGGAGAGGAAGGGAAGGATCTCTTCCAAGGCTGATGCAATGCTCCACGACTTCCAATCCTATACCATGATGAGCTCATTCCTTTACTCAGGTCGGTGCATCAATACCTGTGGACAATGGTCCTGTCCATTTCCTCACATCTATAATTCTGAAATACTACATCCTACTCCCCTATCCTCAATCAATTCCTCTCATATGTACATCCAATTCAAAATTCCACTTCTGGTTTTCAATCCTCCATGGACTTCATCAGTCTACCCCACATCCTTCTGCTTTCTGATCTCTTCAAACCACCTTCCCCTTCTGCTTTTCCATAGAAACCTGCTTCTTTCTTACCTTTTGTGTGGTCTTCCAATAGGTCTCCATCTTGGTAACTCTCCATTTATTACCATTTCTCAGTTGCCCATCCTCCAAATATTGTTCCACACAAAAGACTGCCAGTGATAATTATGGGAGATGTTTTATAAAATAGTTGTGTAATGCTATTCATTTGTCACCTGTATTTAGCTGTCGAAAAATCCAAGTCAGAAATTAATAGCATTCTGCTTTCTTTTTTTGTTGTTGTTTTTTTTCCCCCTCAGACATGTGAAAATGCGATTTCATGACAGTTTTGTTAGGGGTGAGAATTTTGCCTTCTTTCCCCTTCATGCAATGGTCTCTAGTGTCAGCAACGCCTATGAAGTGAGTAAAGGCCCTTGAGTTACAACAGTCATATCACTTCCTTTTTAATCAAGGAAAGAAGGATCAGATGAAATCTCCCTCAAGTGCTAAAAAGATAGCAGTTTATTTAAAGAAAGTATTTACACTCCTCACTAATTACTTAGGGGTGCTCACACTAATACCAGCACAGAACTTTATATTCTTCAACTATCTTCAATATATCATTAAATTAAATTCATAAAGAGATGTAGGTTTAAATCAGAAGCATGCTTCAGCAATTGGGACTATTCTTTCAACTTCTCATTTTAAAAAAAAAAAGAAAAAACTAATAGAATCTTCCTTAGAGGCTAAGAACATTTATACAAGTGGGTGTATATTCTTGGCATAAGTATAGAATGACTGCCCTCATCTCATTGAAGTTATGAAGCAAAGAAAATATCACAATGTGCCACCTATTTTACCAGGTAAAAATAATTTGATTAAAAGAAAAATATAGATTGTCCACTTTAGAAAGAAAAATCTTTAAAGTATTTGTCCCAGACTTCATAATGGAATATTTTTCTTGCCCAGATTCTATTCTGAATTTTCTTTTTTCTTTCTTACTTTTTAATTTCCCTTTTCCTTTCTTTTCATATTTGTGGTGCTGGGGATTGAACCCAGGGCCTCACACATGCTAAACAAGTATTCTACCATTAAGCCATATCCACAGGCCCTATTCCGAATTTTCTACATCCATACATGAATTCCCTCTCTATTTTCTCTTTTTTTCCATCAATATTTACAGAGGGCCTTCTATATGTAAAGAACTATACTAGGTACTGGGATAAAAGCAGAGAACAATAGAGATAGGGCTTCTACCTTCCTGGATTTTACTTGTAGCATTTGGATGGTAAATATAAACTAGTGTTTCCCTAGTTAACTATTTAGTTACACTTGGTAATAATTTTTTGGTGGAGGAAGATAGTAGAGTAATTATCTAGTATATGAAGGGAAATGGAGAATTTCAGAGAAGGGGAATAGAAAATGTAAACACTCTTAGCCAGGAAGAAACATGGATACTAAAGGATCTGGGACCCAGAGAGTGAGCAGGGGAGGTGGTCAAGCTGATAGGAGAGGTAGATAAACCATCATTCAGGGCTTGAGACTGTGATAAAGACTTTGAGTTTTAATTTTGGAGTGGGAGAGGGGGCTAATTATAAAAATAGATGGAAACATGATAGGAAAAAGATGCGAGAACATGAGGAGGCCATGTAGTTAAGGAAAAAAATCATTGTAGCTTCACTAGAACAATGACACTGTACAAGAAGAGAAACAGACAACGCCAAGAAAAATTTAGGAAGTAAGACCAATAGGATATGGTAAATGTTTGAAAAGCCAAGAAAAATTTAGGAAGTAAGACCAATAGGATATGGTAACTGTTTGAAGTTGATTGATGAGAGATAAGATACAAGGCAGTTGTATGGAAAAGTGGAAGAAGACCGTTTGGGGTGTTAAAGGATGCTGAGTGAAGTTTTTGAGAGGTAAGTTTGCCTGTGAAACATGGTAGGGTTTGTCTCACATGTGAGACTGAAGGGAAGTCTATGCTAAAGATACACAATTACAAGTCATGAGTTTAAAGAGCTGATAAAGGAAGATCTGAAGCCATGTTGTCACAAGCCAAGGGTAGAATGTGTTTGTTCATTGAGGAGAGAGTAATGCATCAAAAGATGCTGAGGGGGTCACAAAAGAATGCATGAAGGCCAAGCAGAACTAAACTGGTTCAATAATGAAGCCAAGCAGAGTGTTGAGAGGTATATGGGAGGTGAGGAAATAAAGACAGCATAGAAAATCCTAACACATGTGTCACTACACTTCATGTAATATTTTGGCCATGGTTGGGAATGTCTAAGTTCTGCATCCTCAGGGGAAAACATCAACTACGATTTCACACACTGTCTTGGCCACAGTCTCCCAATTCTAGTCCTCCCCTTCTCATGGCCTCTCCCATTCAGAAGAAAATTCCAGCTTCAGTCTTCCCTTTCAACTTCATGCTTACTCATTTCTCCCTCTTATCCTAACTCCTTAGACCTTGACAATCCCAAGCAAAAGTAGACTCTCTGAGCAACCTTGTAGGCAGGGGATGGACACTTTACAATGGGATTGTTCAGACTTATTCTGGAGACACATTTAACTCATGAGCCTCACAGTTCAAAAGACTGATGGCTGATAATTTCCTAAGAAAAGGCATAAGGACTTGATTTTTTAATGTAATAGGGAGTTAAATAAAAAATGTCACCGTTCACTTGTGCTACCTCAACCATAACTGTACTGCATTGAAATTGTCCTTATCTATTCAATAACTAACTGTATCTTGTCATGTAAAAGCTCTGACATGACAATTAACATCTCTGTTATTCTGCAAGTAAAATTAAATCGTTCACTAGTAAAATAGAATAAAGACAACCAGAAAAGGCAGATATGTCCCCTATCTTCTTACTCCCCACCCCCATTCTATCCTTGTGTGCCTTTTTCTCTACAACTTACAGAAAGAGGGGAGAAAAAGACTTTTGACATTTGTTCCATGATGTAATAGAGGATTCACCCATCAAATTAGGGTCAGAGCAGATTCGGACCTATAAAGTTACCCTACATATTAGAAGGAAACAGATGTAGACAAAATGTAGTAGGACACAGCTCACCTTTCCAGAGCCCCCTGCGTCCCTCCCAGTGTGTGTGTGAGGTTCAAGTGAAGTGAAGTGAGGGCAGCACTAATAGCTGCCATTTATTCAGGACCTACCCGTGCCCGGCACTGTAATAGATGGATCATGTGCTTTCTCTGCACAGGTGATCAGTTGGCATTTCTGTTCCCATTTTTCAGATATGGTGAAACTACAGAAGTTTAACAATTTTCCCAAGGTCAGTCAACCATTAAGCAGATAATGGCTAAATGTCTTGGAAAGTGACAGAGCAACAGTCTTTCCACTACACCCTCCTGCCTTCCTAAGTGAAAGTTATTTCCAAACTGGAGAACTAAGTCGATGTGAGTTATTAACATAATACATAATATATTAGAATCCATTGGGAGGGCTGTACAGTGTCAGGATTAGGAGAATGGACTCTGGAATCATATTTCTTGGGTTAAAATCTCAACTTTGTTTCTTACTAGCTATGTGACTGTGTGCCCTTGACCTTGGGTGAATTACTCAACCTATTTGTACCTCAAATTTTTCATCTGTAAAATGGCTATAAAAATGTGCCAAACTTATAGTTCTTGTAATGATTATGGATTTTAAGGATTAAATGATTTAACTCCCTCTCTATATCTATAAATGCATATTTTGTATATTAAATATGTATATATAAATATAAATTTACATATGTTAAATATATTTATATTCATTGTACTAGAAAGGTATTTGTTAATATCACCATATTATGAACCCAAATTAATGGTAGGCACATCTACTTTCATTGGTCAGAGGTTAAGATTCCTATAAAAGCCCATTAGCTTTGCAAAAGGGAAAAGAACTTTCCAATCTGTGCAGCCATTAAAATAATAATGTAGATACTAGCTATGCATCCAAAGCACTTCTAAATATAGGAACACTGGCCCTAACTCTGAAGTGTGTGATTAAGTTTGTCTCAGGTAAGGCTTTGGAATGTGGATTTTAGTATTCTCTTCCTGTTGCACTATCATGGCTGAGAACTACTAACTGAAGTTGAAAGATGTTCATATTCATTATGAGAAAAAAAAATCAGATAAAAACAGTATGCTCTCTTTCTTCTTCAAAAAAATTCAAGAATGCTCTCCTCTAAAATGTTAACAGCATTTATTTCTGGGTGGTAGAAATATGGGTAATATTACTTTGTATTTTACTCTTTTTGAAGTGTTTAATATCCTAAAATTCATTTTTATTTCCATTCCACATATGCACTTGGGTTCCATATCCTTGGCACTATTTTGGGCCCTGAAGATTTGACCTAAAACAAAACAAAGTCCCTGCCCAGCTCGTGGGCTTCAGTGTTAGGGGTGTGGAAAGGAATAAGCAAAAATACTAGAAGGCCAGCAGATAGTATATACAATGAAGGAAATTAAGACACGGAAAGGTGATGGAGAGTGGAGAGCACCTACTGACTATTCTAGGGAGGCTGGTCCATGTCCAAGTCCTCTTTTTTTTTTTTTTGGTACTAGGGATTGAACCTAGAGGCATTCTACCTCTGAGCTCCACTCCTAGCCCTATTATATTTTTTATTTGTAAACGGGGTCTCATTAGGTTGCTGAGGCTGGCCTTGAACCTGCAATCCTTCTGTCTCAGCCTCCCAAGTACTGAGATTACAAGTGTTGTGCACCACCGCACCCAGCTGGTCCAAGTCCTCTCAATGGGGAGATATTTGAGCAGAGACTTGAATGAAACAAAAGGCCCAGGCAGGGGCATCACAGGGAGGAGAACTAGATTCTAGGCAGAGAGAATAGTAAATCAAGGCCCTGAGTATGATAAATCTATAATTTTATTATCAGATTAAAAATATATACAGTTAATTTGGATGAAAAGGGAATTTATTTTTCCAGGCCACATAATGTTTCCTAGCTGTGGAACTCCATCATCAAACTGGCCTCTCTGACACTTTTAAGTATCAATGACAAAACAAAAGGGTAGAATCAAGTTTCTCTCTCGATCATATGGCACTGATTTCAGAGACAAATTATACAGAGGACTTGAGTGGTTTACTGCACTCACCAATATCTAAGAGGCAAACATGAATCAGTAACCTTACCTTCCCATATCAAGGAATAGATGCTGGCTGCATGCACTGTGCCCAATAACTGAGTGATGTAGGAAGATTAAGAGAAGTATGCAGCATATGGCTGGCCCTTGTTTAAGTAACAATCTCAACAGTAACACTGCATGTATACATGGATTAGAGACTCCTATGAGACAGAATGCCATCGAAACCCCAACTGCTACGCAATGCAAATGACTGTCTCTGTGTGGACTAAGATAGAGTCAGTGGGCTCCAGAGGCCATGAACTATGGTAGTTATTAAGAAAGTAAGGACAGTCATCGATCAGCCCCCTTTAACCTCTTTCAATTGAATACATCGGGCTTTGTCTTTAGCCCAGGAAAAGCAATATAAGTGCCAAGGTCATGCAAAGCCTGACAGGGACAAGTTCAGGGCATTTCCATTGCTAGGAATAGAAACCCTCTCAAGCTAGTGAAAGTAGAATTATACACATACAATGATGTCATGGATAGCATGGCCTGAAATCACAGTAGAGTTAGACCTGGACTTGGAAACCAGTGTACAGTAACTGAGCCTACTCCTTCCATCCTTTACAGCCTTTAGGCTGCCATTTCTACTTCTCTGTGAGTATTTAATCCATTCCCTTCACTCAGCTTCTTCCTCGGTTCTTCACTATCCAGCCTTCATGACTTCAGTGTGCAGGTGGTATCAGAAAAAACAGACTCAGCACTCAATCTACATGACCTTGAACCTTCATTCTCAAGGGTTCATTATAGGCTGTAAATGCCCTCTGTTCTTGCTTCCAGTTCTCTGGAGGTGGGGTACTGATTGACTTCAAGCCTCGTCATCACCCTGGACTGCCCCAGGTTCAGGAGACTACCTGTGTCCCAATAGGCTATTGCAGAAAAGGGCCCTAAGAAATGGCATGTGGGTGTGGCAGTCAAGAAATCCTGCCAAGTTCTGATTAAACAGGGTTGTAGCTTTCAGAGTATGTGCAAAGATCCACTGGGCCTAACAGGTATTTCCAAGACAGGTAGTAGGTGCATGGCTTATGCTATCAGTCACTGTGTGCTTCATACCCTAAAAGTGTACAGATGTTCTGGTAAAGGGTTTTTGAGGGACATATTTTAGGGCTTTGAGGTATTTCTATGAAGAAGTTTAAAAAACACAATTTCAGAGTACTAAAAAGTTCCCTTACCAGAATTTAAACCAAACTTCCTCTATCCAGATGGTTTCCAAGGCCAAGAGGGAAGGAAGTCCCGCTGCCTTTTTATGTTGGTCTTGATTGTTGTTAATGATCCCCAGCTGTAAGGCTCCTACATCTCTTTAACCTCTCTCTGGTTGGCCTCACATCTCTGCATCTCTTGCAGGGAAAATGGAACACTAAACGCAGCACCCATTCCCCAACAGAGTGTGTGCCGCACAACACATGGAGGTCAGCCTCTAAATGGACCCCAAGGCTTGCTCAGTTCCCATTGCCAGGCCCCTTCACACATCCTGGAAGAAGCCACCTCAGCATGCTCCTTCCTGGAGGCCCTGTGGAACAATTCCAGATCCCAACCGGAGAGCGGGGTATGCAGTCACCTGTACCCAGTGCTAAGAGGCTTCTTCTGGGTGTGTAGGATTCACTGCCAGACAAAGGCATTGTTTTCAGGGTGAGATACGCATTAGACATCCTGATTCTAAAATCAAACTCCTTGCCACAGAAATTTTCTTCCCAGGAATGTGCAGCTAACATAGCAATGTGGTATTCACGACTATTTTTTTCTGACATTCTATCATTTACTCATTTGAAAACCTTTTCTTGAGTTAGCTATAGAAGCAGCCTATAGATGAGAAGGCACAGAGATAAAACAAGTTGCTGCACTGACGGAGCTCAGAGTCCAGTTACTAGCAATGACCAGTGTTTGCCCCCATTGCACTATAAGTAAGGTATGTCATAGGGGTTAATGTAAAGTACAGGAGAAACATTCTGCTCTATCTACCAGCAGCATGGAGGGAAGGGGGCCAGCTCCCTGGAAAGACTTCCTGGAGGAGAAAGTGAAAACACAAATCAAGTTTTGAAAGACAAATAAGATTCAACCAGGTTATGTATAAATGAACAAATCAAAGGAACAAATGAAAATAGAGGAATCTTCCAGGCAGAGGAAGCACCTATGCAAAGACAGGAGCTTGAGGGCAACACGGTACATGAGAAGAATTGCATTTCATCTCAAGGTATACATGAGGATCTGATAAGGATGAGTTAAGAAGTAGAGATAGGAGCCAAGCATGGTGGCGCACGCCTGTGATCCCAGTACGTGGAAGGCTGAGACAGAAGGATTGCAGGTTCAAGGACAGCCTCAGAAACTTAGTGAGATCCTCAGCAACTTAGCAATATCCTGTTTAAAAGTAAAAAATAAAATAGGGCTGGGGGTATAACTCAGAGATAGAATGCCCCTGGGTTCAATTCCCAGTACCACAAAAAGAAAGACAGAAAGAAGAAAGGGAAAGAAGGAAAGGAAAGGAAAGGAAAGGAAAGGAAAGGGAAGGGAAGGGAAGGGAAGGGAAGGGAAGGGAAGGGAAGGAAAAAGACAGATAGGCACTCCATCTTACATACCCTGTTAGGGAGACCCTCTTTCATGAAATCTGCTTCCAAGAACTTCTCTCTGGCTGCTCAAATCTGAGCTTATTGACTGCCCTCATACCACAAGCTATTTGTTGAAACTTGGGCTAGTTAATGATGGCCAGTTGAGCGCTTTATTTCTATCTTTTTCCTTAACTGTTTCCTTTGCATGCCTACCCATAATACCAAGCCCGGGAAAGCAGGGAGCACTTTGCTCTCATTGTCCCGCAGAGAGTGGACGACAGCCACATACCTGTTGAAATAAACTGAAAATGTCCCTGAGTGGAAATTGTTGCCTTACGAGCAATGTCTAGAAGAAGTTTTAATCTTCTTTATTGAAAGTATTTCCTTAATCTTCCCCCTCCCATACAACATACACCTTATAACACATCCACCAAGCCCATAGAGCAGCATTCCAATTGTCTACTCTAGGTTCTTAAGCCAAGTCCAAATGAAATGCCCCCAAGTCCAAGTGAGTCTCCTTCTCCAGGATTTTAAAAATGGACCCAATAATGAAAATTGGATTTCCAAGCATGGAATCAAGTTTCCTTTGTTCTTTCATTTTATTCTGGGCCAGAGGGAGCAAGACCGTCTTGGACCCTTTATTATAGTTCTAAAGAGGAAGAGAAGGAGAGATTTGAATCTTAACCCTGAAAACCCCAGCCAAGAGGGAGCAGCCACAGTGGCAACCCGACTTTGGAAAAAGAAGAAAGGTGGGTGAGCAGACAGTGGGATGGCTTTGCACCCAGTACAAGGCCCTGCACTCCAGCCAGACCCTCACCCCTCCAGCTGGCCAGCCCTCTCTTCCCTTCCCAATACCCTGGTCTTCTCTTCCTACTTTTCTCTCTCACAATACCTCCCCGATGTTGTATTTAAGACGGCTCTTCTGTCCATCTTTTGTTAAAGCCACAAAATTACCTTTAAGTGCTAACACAACAGAAAAAAACTGGAAGTAGCCGGTTACAGATACAGGGGTGGTTATGTAACTGAGACACACTTCAGGCAATGCTTGGGTCAGGACCCTTGTTTCAGCTGAGCGCTCTATAAAGAGGAGAATGAGTTTTGTGTCTAACTGATTCCAATGCCTTTATTCTTCCTTTTTTATCACACAGAAAATTCCAAAAGAAAGGCCATAAGACTCATGTAAAAGTTGTATTGAGCTTGCTCTATATTTCTAGCACATCCAGCATTTCTACCTAAAGGAAGAAGCGACCAAAAGAGGAAAGGGAATTAACCTATACCAAGAACTTACTACATGCCAGCACTTTACGCACAGGCTAATTCACTTCTAACATTTCTGGGAGGAAGGTTTTCTTATACTCATGATAAAGATGAGGACATTGAGATTAAATCAGTAAGTGACATTGCCAAATTGAGACTCAGACCTGTTTGCTCCCAAAGCCTGCTCCTTTTCCTCTATCACGTGGCAAATAAAAGGCAGCTCCCACCCCACATAAACACTCAGCTCCATTCAGGGGACATTTGTTACACACCTATTGTGCTAACCACTATGTTAGAGGCCACGAATACAAAGGAAGTAAACATGGGAGAAGGAAAAAAAAAAGCTCACATTTCCAGGCCTCAGGAAACAAGACCATTTGTATAAAAATCCAGAGCACATAAAATAAAATAGAGGAGTATTATTTCAAGACACACATCAGCCCTGCCAAGTGGACAGTTATGAAAATACTGTCCAGGGACTTGTTGAGATTTTCCTCAAATGCCAAAAGTCAGTCTGTTAAAAAATCACCCCCCTGGGACTGATCTACAATCCCTGCCTGACTCCATGTCATGTTTCTCAGTTTACTACCAGTCAAAATGCAGATTTTTCTCACTGCTCCCAGGGCTGGGGGTCAACCCAGCTAATGAAAAGCAAGCTGCTTTTTTTTTCCCCTACCATCCACAATGGTCAGATAACAAAATGCGGGTTCTGATCCTGGCATGTGTGTTGTTGGTGATGATGTATAAACTGATGGCCGACAGCTTCATTTTCTCCAAGCTGGGAAGGCCCTGCTGGGAGAATTGGGGAGGAAAAAAAAAAAAAACTTTTGATTTTGACTAGTAGTAAAACAGTTGGATAAACATGACATGACATGGATGTCAGAGAGCATAACGCAGCCGCACGGACCCAGACAGGACAGAGAATATAGACATGGATAGAATACATGCAGCTGAGATTCAGGCGCGGACTATAGCCCTCTGCATGCTGAGGATATTGTGAAATATCAGAAGGCAGTTTTGACTAAAAGGCAAAAGATGGAAAGTCTTGAAAATGGATAACTATCTTTTTAACTTTACTATTGTAAAATGAAATGAAAAAATAAAGATCACAAAATAATTTGGGGCCCAAATGCATATACTAAGGACATGCAGCACTCAGGGTCATTGTGGAAGATGAAGAATTGAAATAGAAAAGGGGGCCGAAGCACATTTTTGAGAGTGTGAGCTGAGTTAGAACATGAGGTGAAGCACAAAAGGGCACTAAACAAAGGGGAAAGCCACCCAGGTTTTCAATCCAGCTCCACGGGCCACACTGGTGAGTTATTTAAACTGTTCTAGGGTGGAGTGTCCATTAGATGTAAATTCTCCCTCCTCACTCTCACCTCTTCAATTCTCCTTATCTCTGATACTTCATCCCAAGCAAGAAAACCAGTGTCAGGCTTGGTTCTTGCTATTGGGGGAGGTGGTTCCATCCTAATTTATTACAAAGCATTTTCTAATTAAGTTCAGAGTACAAGTTAATGTACTAGTCATCACAGAGTATAGTAAAAATACCCTTCTCTTTACAGTTCCTTAGACCAGTGTTTTCATTTAACCTTTTGTAGATTGCAAACAACGTTGATATTCTGATTTAAAAAAGGGGGGGGGAATGCCAGATATAATTTCATAAGATTCAATGATTCCTTAAAATTAAGGGAGTTCATGAATCCCAGAAATGGAAGCAGTAAAAAGGGGTCTAATACCCAATCTATTTATTGGGCTTTGTGGGCACCACCAGTGAAGAGCTTCCTCTTAGCCGCACATTCCATTTACTGAATTCATTTCCATATTCCACATAACCACTACTTAGAAGGGATTCCATGACTTCAGTTGCTGCCCTGTAACCTCGAGTAAACACAGAGAATGAGGACGGCTCCTTTCCTCCTCCAGCTTTGAAGTGCTTGCATTTCTACTGTCTATAGCCTTTATACTCCATGGGAAATTAAACACATCATGGGAGGTGTCAAACATTCTCAACCCACAGAAAACATTTTCCTGTGTTTCTTCACTCTCTACTTTCCACCAGTCCTTGCTATTCATTCTGTGCCTGACATCTTGGTCCCCTCTCCCGAATCTAAGCCCCATGCACTGTCATCAATACCCATCTCTTCCCTCCTCTCCTGTCCAACTCACTGGCCAGCAGAATGTGTGAGGATAGAGAGGAAAAAAAAAAGAAAGAGGACAACAGCACCTCTGTAGGATGAGGGGAATTTCCCTCAGAAATCCATGAAATTGTGGCCAGTAGGATGGTTTGAGACAGATTAAATCAATGTTGCCTTGACTCCAAGACAGTATTTACTGCTGGAAGGAACTATTAGCTGAATTTGTGGATGAGATCAGCTGGCTCTGGGCCAGAAATACTAGTTCTCCTATTGGAGGGTTAAGATAGAAGGGGTGAAATTAATCCTCTTGCTGCATGATTTTCCTACAGTTGCAGCTCAAGGTTCAGGATGTTCATTCAGGAATAAAGTATGATCCTTCAAGGCTGATCAAACCAATATGAGGTTCAGTTGTTGATATGAAATAAGCAGGACGCATGCCATGGAAGATGAGGTTCTAAATGGACCTTAACAACCCTGCACTTCTACCTTCAACTCACAGTAGCCACACACGATCTTCAGACATGCACTCCAAGTTCTTTGTAGAACCTTGCTCTTCAATGTGTAGTGAAGGGACTGCAGCTTAACAGAAAGGTAGAATCTTGGGCCCACCCCAAATCTACTGAATCAAAATTTATATTTTGAAAAAGATCCCAGAAAATTGGTGTTATAATTTGGATATGGAATACTCCCCAGGAAAGCTCATGTGTTGGCAACACAGAAATGTTCAAAGATGAAATGATTGAATCAAGAAAAATCTAACCTCATCCATTAATTAATCCACTTAATGGTAAATCCATTAAGTGGAAAGGACTGGGTGATATGTAGGCAGGTGGGGCATCGCTAGAGGAGACAGGCCACTGGGGGCATGACCTTGAGAGCTATATCTATTCCTTATCTATCATCCATCTATCTACCTATCATCTATCTATCTGTCTGTCTGTCTGTCTGTCTATCTTTCTATCTATCTATCTCTGCTTCCTAGTGCCCTGAGGAGCTTTTCTCCACCACACCCTGCCACCATGATGTATCTGCCTTGGAACTGGCTGACTATGGACTGAACTGAATTTGTGAGCCAAAATAAACTGTTCCTCTTCTTTTTTTAAATTTCTTAAATTTTATTTTTATTTATTTATTATTTATTTATTGTGGTACTGGGGACTGAACCCAGGGGCATTCTACCTTCGAGCTACACCCCCAGCCCTTTTTATTTTTTGTTTTGAAACAAGGTCTCTCAGGGTTGCTGAGGCTGTCCTCCAACCTGTGATCCTCCTGCCTTAACCTCCCAAGTGTTCGGATTACAGGCGTGCATCACTATGCCCGGCTAAACTTTTCCTCTTCTGAGTTTTTCTTGTCAGGTATTTTGTTTACAGCAACAAAAAAGCTAACTAAAACCCATACACACATGCATAATTAAGAAGCATTTTAAAGAACCCAAAGAAAATAAGACTTCTTTCAAAGAGGTCTCTAGCAACCCAGACTAAGCCATTTTTCCTTTGGATGGACGAATGCAAACTTAACTGGTTTGCTGCAGTCCTGAGAATGTGATTTTCAGAGCACATACAATGCCTTGAAGTTTCTTCTAAAGCACCAGAGAAGAACTGAGGGAAGATAGGCCTGGAAGCACGGGTGCAGGCAGCAGTGGAGCCAAATCTCTCAGCCACATACAGAAGGAAGCCAAAACCAAAGCAGGTCACTGTGGCCCAGAAGCTTTTATTTATTTATTTGGTTTTGGTTTTTTTTTTTTTTTTTTGCTGTACTGAGGATTGAACCCAGGGGCATTCTACCTCCAAGCTACACCCCCAGCCCTATTTTTTATCCTTTATTTTGAAACCGGGTTTCAGGAAGTTGCGGAGGGCCTCACTAAGTAGCTGAGGCTGGCTGCGAACCCCGATCCTCCTGTCTCAGCCTCCCACGTACTGGGATCACAAGCATGTGCTACCACGCCCGGCTCCCAGAAGCTTTTAGACTGAAGTTGTTGAGAGACTGTAATTCAGTTACTTATGATTTTCATCCTACTGTAGGCCTTCAGGAAACTCTCCTCTAATTAGTGTCTCTGCAGTGTTTCCAGGTGATGGACGGCAATGGAGCTCTGTGGTAGGGTACGTTCTCTCCATTCTTCACGAAGTCCATAGATTACAGCAGATCTAATAGAGAGTCAGATATGATGTGTTGTCCATGGAACTGTCACCCATGATATATGAATTACACAAGTCTTGGTGTTTTAGGGACTCCTGTGAAGTGTCAGATCAAACAAAACCATTGAAAACTTGGAGCAAAGGACAAAAAGGAATATATTAAGCACTTCCCAGTCACTGATGCAATGTTGACATATGAAGCAAAAAAAAAAATCATTGAGTTACCGTATTTATATCAGGAAAATTCTGTAAAATATGGATTTCAATTATCAAAATCCTTCTGAAGTGTCTTTGGAATGTTTAATCTACCACATAATTCAGCTATAGAAATAAATGGAATTGTTAAGTCTTAGTAGTTCGGAATGCCTCTCCAAGTCTTTTCACTGTTTATAGCATAGCGTTTATGCAAGCATCTTTAAATTAATTCCTCTTCAGTTGTTTTAGATAGACATATCTTTACTTAGGGTTATAGGTCAAAGGTTGGTTGGCAAAAATAAGGGACAAAAAAAAAACTTCACCAGACACTTGTTTTCAAAGCCACAGATGATCTTAATGAGAGAAACTTAAAATATAGAATAGACATGCAGCATACCCAGTATGAATCTCAACTAAGAGAAAAGCACCAGATTAAATGGCAGCTCTAGATTCTCTATTGGACAGAGAAAAGGGCAGAGTTGGTCAAATCCCACCTACTCAACCTTCCCAAGGATTCCATACTCTCTACCTATTTAAAGGGCAGTGATGTCTCATACGACCTGCTCAGAGCATAAGCAGAAATGTAAATACAGTTGCTTCCCTATAATTCTGCTTCACTATATGGGTTTGTTTTATACTTTTATTTGTGCATTATAGTGTCACATCATAATGTAGTTCATAGTGATAGTGATATACATGCACATAGCACAAGGCCTAAACACTTAATAAATCAGTTACTATGTTATGTAGTGTGATGAACCACAATGCTAAAATTGATTGAAATATATTAAGGGCCAAGTGACTAAGATAAGACTAAAATTAGAGTTATCCCTTAAGTTTTGTGTATATGGGAGGATCCCCATTACTATTTTTATTCCTCTTAAATTGCCTTATATTAGTCTGTATAAGGTTTATAAAGAGGAGCTTTTGCCCTAATAAAGATCTATTTTGAAGGTCCATTCATTTTGTATCTGCTTCCTGATATACTTAGATACAATCTTCTACTCTCAAAGTTAGGATGCCATTTTAAAAACAAAGTTATGGCCAACATTTGTGTAAGCAGTTAATACATCTCTCACCCTAAATCTTAAGAAGATTTTGTCTTTACAATGAACATTCCAGGACACAAGGAAGTGTTTGTCTTCCAGCTCTCTGCAATTCAGATGCTAGGCAGTATTGTTTCTCCTGGAAGCAAAACGAGTAGAAATTTTAAATGAGAAGCAGAATATGCCCCTGGTGCTTGACTAAATACAAGCCCATTCTGCAATAAGACAGAATAATGATGTTTCCAACTGCTATGGTTTGAGTGTGTCCCCCAAAAGTTCATGTGTTAGAACCTTAATTCCTCAATGCAGTAGTGTTGTGGGGTAGCACCTAGTGGGAGGGGTTAGGGTCATAGAGGTGGAGCCTTTCTCATGAAATGGAATTTCATGCAAGAGTTCTATCCCATTTTCTCTCTTCTGCATGAGCCCACTTCCCTTCTGCTTTCTACCATGAGGTAGACAAGAGTCTCATAAGAAGTCAAGCCAATGCTGGCACCCTGCTCTTGGATCTCCCATCCTCTAGAACCAGAACCCAATTCTAAGATGCTTCATTAGTTCTAGAATAATATGTTCTGTAGATCTGGAATCACTAGACACTTTCTAGATTGCCAGTCATTTGTTTAGCAAATATCTGTTGTCTATAATGTGCGATACTGTTCTAAGTGCTGGAGTAGATAGGAGATAATAACTACCAAAAAAACCCACATAATCTCAAGCAAGGGAATTAGTAAGTGACAAGCATAATTAAAAAGAAGTTAATCAAGCCGGGCAGAAAGGCAAACGCCTGTAATCCCAGTATTTGGGAGGCTGAGACAGGAGGATAGCATGTTCGCGGCCAGCCTCACCCTCAGCAATTTAGTGAGACCCTGTTCCAAAATAAAAAATAAAAAGGGATGGGGGTATAGCTCAGAGGTTCAGTCCCCAGTACCAAAAAAGAAAGAAAAAGAATTAGTCAAGATGGAAGTCAATTGTATGAGTTTTATCAGCAACAAAGAAAAGGGAAGAAAACCTGAAAAGAAGGAACATGAGACTTTTAAAAAACCAAAAATATGAAATATTCAGAGAATGGCAAACCATTCAACTGGTCCAGTGTGCAACAGGTGTTGTGGGAGCAACAAGACAAGGAGACCAGAAGTTGGAAGTAGAGGGGAAGGTTAGGCCAGGTGTGAGAGGAGCCAGCCCAGGTTTCTTGAATAGAGGAACAATATATGATAAAATAGGTGGTTTGTACACAGAAGTTATAGAGTTTGATGCAGTTTTTCCTTCCTTTTGTATTTGTATTAATGATCCCTTTCAGTTGCTGCATGTGGCATTGCTTTAAAGTTGTAGAATCCAAAGGAAGTTCTGTTGGACCAGATCTAGTATTAGAAAAAATAATAATCAACAACCTCCACAGAATTATAAAATCCTGAACATTATGTAACAAATTATGAAATAGTGAAAATTTTGCATAATATCTCTGTATTTTCTCAAATGAAGAAACTGAGGACTAAACAGGATAAGTAACTTGCAAAAGATGAATGGGGGGATGAAGTTGGTACTGGGGATTGAACCCAGGAGTGTTCTACCTCTGAGCTACACCCCTAGCCCTATTTTATTTAAGTTGGTGAGGGTCTCACTAAGTTGCTGAGGCTGACCTTGTACCTGCAATCTTCTTGTTTCAGCCTCCTAAATACTAGAATTATAGTTGTGAGCCACCATGCCCAGCTGCAAAAGGTGAATTTGAAAATTGGTTGCAGAAAAGAGATTGCAACCCCGGCCTTCCAATGGCAGTCAGATAATATTTTCTACTATGCTAAATAAGCTTTCTGTCTTTAATGTGTCCCCAATGCATCACTGGCCCTTTACAAAGCTAAACTCCAAATGACCTCAGTCTAAAGTAGATAGGCTTCAAAAATTTTTTGAAGCTGAAAATTATTAAATGAGTAAGAAATATTCACTGAGACTTTTAAAACCTCATAGATTAAAATTTTTGTTATTCAGTGGTTCTACTTATCCAAAACTGATTTGGACTTCTGCGATTGTATGTGGAAGAAAAGGAGCAGTCTCACTCACATACCATAAAGTAGATTGTAAGTAATAAAACTTGTACAGCCAGGCATGGTGGCACACACTTGTAATCCCAGTACTTGGGAGGCGGAGACTGGAGGATCTGGGTTTCCGGCCAGCCTCAGCTACTTAGTGAGGCCCTCCGCAATTTCGTGAAACCTGGTTTCAAAATAAAGGATAAAAAATAGGGCTGGGGGTGTAGCTCAGTGGTAGAACGCCCCTAGGTTCAATCTCCGGTACCACAAATAAATAAATAAATAAATAAAACTTGTACAGAAGCACAGAGCATCAAACAAGTCAATCATTACAAACTGACAGTTCTGGATGAGTAAAACCCATACATTAAAAAAAAGAAGAAAAGAAAGGAAAAGAAAAGAAGAGAAGAGAAAAGAAAATCAGGAAGGGAAGATGTGTGTAAGAAAGTTATTTTCTACTTTGCCAAAACAGAAAATAAGCACTAATCAGATTTGGGATTATTTTTATTCCAGGACATTATTTCCTCCATACCTAGTAAAAATTTTTCCAACTTTTGTTTGTATTGCATTTTGCTTTTAGAGACCATGGACAGATAATATTTCTGGCAATGTTCTGGTAATGTATATATGTATATTACTGCTTGGATTATTCTGGAAGAACCTGGTTATAATCCAATGGACAATCTGTTCAGAGTAAACGAAACATAGTCCATTCTGGGTGTGCTGGTGGTCTAGTCAACCTGGCACTCTGCTTCTGGAACCAGTGCAGTGAGGTTCCACAAGTGTTTTATGACAGCATGCCCTTCTATGTTCTTATCCTCCTGCCTGAAGGCTCTGTCCCACTCAACCTCCATCCCATTTAAGTAGACCCTAATTCTGCCCAATGTCAGTTGCTAACTTAATTTGAATCTAAAATCCATAAAATGACTTCAAAACTCCTTTAAATTAGTTACAAAATATACAATCTTTTAGCATAAAGTTGCATAATTTCAATACCTACTTTGCAAAGTGTATGTTAAGTCCCTAAATTTCTTCTTTCAAGCCCGAAAACTCTCTCTGAGTTAAACTCTGGTGTCTTTGGAATCCGCTTGCCTTTACCTCTTTCCTCATCATAGCTGCCTCCACTATACCTTTCAGTTGCAGAAGTTTAATGGCATTTGATGTGAATAGAAAACAAAAGTGCAGCCAAATCCAGATCTAATATTAGAAAAAATACTAATCAGCTGAATGTAGTGGCCAACACTTGTAATCTCAGTACTTAGGAGGCTGAGACAGAAGGATCACAGGTTCGAGAACAGCCTCAGCAATTAAGTGAGACTTTCAACAACCTAGCAAAATAAAATAAAATAGGGCTGGACGTGTAGCTCAGAGGTAGAATGCCTCTGGGTTCCATCCCCAGTACCAAAAAAAAAAAAAAAGAAAAAAACACTAATCAACAAACACAAAAAAGCTCCACAGAATTATAAAATCCTGAACATTATCAAACAAACTATGAACAAATTATGAAATGATGAATATGTCATGGTGACATCAAACCTGAGTTCTTTCTTACTCAAAATTAGTTAATTCTTTTTAAACACCAACAAAACAACAACGAAGAAAAAGAAAAACCTTCAAGACATAAACTGGCTAAAAGAAGAAAAGGAAAATATAAGCTAGATAATGCAAATTGGAAGTCTGAAGATGTATAAACAATAATGATGATCCTAAAAGCCAACATCTCTTGGGTCTTTACTATGTGTCAGGCAGTATGCTCAGCACCTTCCAAATATCATTTCACAAAACACTATCATAGTAACCTAGAGCAAGTTCTTATGATCCTCATTTTCTAGAAAAGGAACCAAAGCGAAGCGCTGCTAAGTAACTGACTCAAGTCACACAGCAGGTAAGCGCCACATTAAGCAGGTTTGTCTGATTTCAAAGTCTGTTTGCATAAACTTTACTCCATATCAAGACCAGACACTTTTAACCGTGTGCTTCAGGACACCATAACATCTCAGCTCTATTACTACAGTAGGAGCCAGGATTACATATCCCATAAATTTCATGAACGCTACTATTTGTGACAAAGAATGTTCATCATCATCATCTAGCCGTATAGGTATTATATGATGGGACCATGGAAAGACCAGTTAATAACCATTTGTTAGGGAACACGACAACAGTGGGCTGGCAGATAAGTGGCTCAGCACCTTCACCCACTCCCTCCTCTCATAGTGGAGAATAGAGAGAGAGCTCTAGGAAGCAAAAGTAATTTTTTCCCAGTTGGGAGGCAATTTTGCTGCACCCAGATTTTAAAAATATGTATATTTACCCTTTTTGTTAAGAATACTATCCTCTTAATTGGATGTGTGGTCTCCTCTGGGCTTCTGTTATGGACTACCCAGAAGAATCGCAGATTCTTGGGAGACAGACCCTGAACACTGAGAATCAAACCTAAGCATTGCGAATCTCAGCAGAGACGCCAAGGGTTGATGGTTAGGTCAGAGTGGTAATTCTGTACCAAACTCTTCCTTTGAAAGTTTATGGAACCCACACAACTTTTCTCAGCAACCTGCAGTACACTGTAGTGCACTTTCAGTTAGTTCTTTCTGTGGGGTTGTTATAACAGGTATTAGTTATTACTGCTGCCGTGATACCTCCCCTGCCCAGAACAACATTATCTGCCTCATTATCTGCTTTGCACCACATTATCTGTCTGCCTCAATCATCCCATCCATAAAATGGGGTTAATAATATCGGCCCTCGTTTACCTTGAACAAATACTGCTAGGGAAAATGAGGATATAAATTAAATTGCTTGCTGCTCTTTGGAAGAAAGTTGCCTTAGAAACACAGCCTTATTATTTCTCCACAGAAAAAGCTAAATATATTAGGGTTTGCACAATGTTGCTAGCTGTGATTTTACTCTTTTTTAACCCTAGGCTGAAGGACTACATTAATTCCAGTCCCTAGGTGAACCTTTTATTCCATTTTACACTGGAGGGGAAAAAAGTTACTTTGCAAAGAAAGGAAAGAAAGAAAAAAATGTAGTATTCCCAAACCTCATTTACGGAACATTCTGTTCTCCAAATTACAGCACAGCAAGCAGGCAAGTGGGAACTTTTAGAATCCTGCATCCAAGCCGGTTCCACACAGCACCCACTAATACAAAATGGCTTTAATTACTTTAATATAAATCCTGGAAATGTGCAGATGGATTGTAATAATTATGCAAAACTGCGATGGTCCTTTATAGAAACACAGATCTTGCTAGCTTAAAAGAGAATGAAAGGAACACAAGTTCAACACAATATGTCAGGAAGCATATCTCCTAAGAAGTCCTGTATTTCAAATGCCAAGCTGTACGTTTCATCTGATGTGGTAGTTGTTATGGAAACTATGCTTTTTGATTGAATAGCAGAATAAATACCTACCTAAAATCAGCATGAGGGGCCAGTGCATAAATTAAGAACTCCCCAAGACAACAATTACTTGGAGTTCTTCCTTGAGATAAATTTGAAAAAAATGCATATATATGTACAGATGAGTTTAATTTTTTCTGAACTGAATACCCTTCCTCACCTAAAACAGTTAAACCTGCTTCACCGTGCATGTGAGTGTGACAGTGTTTTTATCTCCTGAACACACTCACTCTCACAACTCACCCTTATATACTTAAGGCTTAGTGAAGGAAAAGATCTGATGCTTTGCCAAAAACACAATTTTTTTTTAATAAAAAGTCACATTTCTTCACTTTCCTTCTAAATTAGTACAGATGCAGCCTGGGGAAATGAACGTGGGGTTATTATCATTGTGATTTTTAAATCAAGCAGGTCATAAATAAATGTGGGAAATCCCCAGGCATGAGAGAAAGGTCAGTCAAACATGGTTTTCATGTTTTTATGAGTCTGATATTAGACTGTTGCTGATTCCTATTGATATTAACAACCTTTCATAAATCATAATACAAATACTTCTATCTTTCCACATAGATATAATTCACCCATTTGCTAACTTAATTAAAGGCTCACTGTATAAAATATGAAATAAAACATATTAAGGTTTGTTTTCCTCTTTCACATTTTACATGGAATGATCTGCCAAGGAGAAAGCATGAGTGCAACAGGCACCACATCACAAACTTCTCCATAATGGGCATGCATTCGCCCATTGGATCAACAGCTTTCAATTTATTAGCATGACAAAGGACACAATTATTTTGGATATGCCTGAATGCAATTTTCATTAACTTTGCAATGATTTATTAACAAAAGTGTCAGGAATGTAATAAAAGCAGCAGGACTCCTCAAAATGCCAAAATAAAAAAAAATGAAGAATACAGCAGAATTTCCCAACACGCCTTACGGCATCAGGTCAATAAGGTTGCCTGATTCCATCAAAAGCATCACCATGGTGAGTGAACTCTGCAATTAACAAAGAGTAAGCACAAAAAATGCTAATATCTCATTTGAATGTAATTATGCACAGATTACTGTTCACTGGAACAAGAAAAGGGATTTTAATTGTCATCCAAAGTTACATACAAACCCTAGATTCCAGTTAACTTTTTTTTTTGGTTGGGGAGTTCATATGACAATAAAGCATGCAGTTCACAAATTCTTATGCTCAGGGACATTGTAAAATGCAATGCCTTTGTTTAAGGGATGCAACTTACAAAGTTTTAAAATGACATCATTCCATGTATGTTGGCAAGGTTAGTTTGTAATAAGTTTCACCATCGTTTGCATTTTAATACTATTTGATCTCATTTACATGTTTAAATTTGTTCCTGTAATAAAATTCATTAGTATGTTTATCATAACCACATAATGAATATAGCCCTTATGTAAAATAAAAAATTGAAAGTACATTAGAGACATTACAAGCTGTTTGAAATTACTGTGCTTTGCATATTATACCTTATTAATTAAATTATAAATTATTTATTTATGTTATTTCTTTAATCAGGGGCAAGCACTAGAACAATATTATATTAGTATAAGAAACACAACACAACTCAAAGCTAAATCACACATAGACCAATTTTACGTACAGAGGCATGCAGATCCATTTTGCCATGGGGTGGCAAACACCACTCCCCCTGCTGTGCATCAAGGGACGACGCAAAAGAGCCATTTAAAGGAGAGTGTGGGGTGGAGGGAATAAATGTTTCCTGTGCAAGTTAAAAACTTCACTTGTTAGTGTAATTCTCCCTTTGCTTTCTCCTTTTATTAGTATAATTAGATCAGATATGCAGATGGAATCAAAGAGCAAATTATTATAGGAGTTAATACCATGTCCATTTTATTTGGAGTCTATGGTAAAGAAAAAAGTAATTTTTTCTATTCTTTATTTTTCTTTTGGTTTCCTTTGTCAGCATTGATAAAGAATATAAAAGGGAGAAGTAGAGAGAAAAAAAGACTGAGAAAAGAGGAGGGGGAAATACATTGGAAAAAGAGTCCAATATGTAGGGAAACAACACTAACTTCGTTTTTCTTATTCATTTTTAAAAATTATTTAAAAATACGCAGAATATCTGTGACCTCTTTCCACATTTATGTAACTTCCAGATCTTTTTCAGCGTTTCTAATCCCTTGAGTACACTGGTTTGACTGAAGGCTCAGCCTGTGTCTGTACGCACAATGGATTCAATTGTTTTGATAAGCAATTACTTTGGTCTACATGGTCAAACATGTTGAACTTCAGATAGGACCTTCAGCCATTAAGAAACTTGGGCTGGGGGTGGTCAAGGGAGGATCATTCCATACACCCTCTGCTGTGGAAAGTGGCTGGGTTTATAGTCAAATAGGTCTGGATTTTAACCAAAGAAATCTCTCTTTCCAAATAGAGATAATCCCAACTCACAGAATGATACATTCGCTTTGAGGACTAAATGAGACTAATATTCGTAAAGGGCTTTGGAGTGTATCTACATAGTAGCTGTTTAGTAAATGTTAATTCTAGGACTATTTTCACACAGGGACACAATAGAACATTATACCACAGTCTCCACCTCAGAATTCCGTAAGTTCACATGCATACTGGAATTCATTTTTAATAGATGCCAGCCTCTGATATAGGGAAATCTTGTTAATGTTCAAAGCAAATAATAAAAAAGGTCAATGCAAGCTATTTATAAGTATTTCCTTAAGTAGTAAATTTAATTTTATTTTCTTCATTAGTTTATGGTCGGTGTGCAATTCCCTCCCATCTTACAATTTACACAATTGGTAAATGCCAGGAAAGAAAAGGAGATGAAGAAATCAGTATCATGAATAGAAATAGCAGGGTGGGAGAGGTCCACTACTGTGAGTGTTTGGGGTTTCTAATTGAACAGGACTCAAATATATCTGTATTCACCTCTTCTTGGCACTCAGCTAACCCACATTTCTGAGCAAGCTCTCCTTGCGGTTAGATCCCTACGACCAAGTTCTAGGTAGCTGGCTAAATATCTGGATAAATAGAAGTGATAGATTCTAGACCTGGTCTTGGGGACCTACCGATCCTCCATGTTATTTCCTTGGCCTCTGTTCTGTCTGGATAAAGAGGACCCAGCTGAGATCACCGAGTCTTCAGGAGATAGGGTGAGATAGGCCACTGGATGGAAAGAACCTGGCTTCCTAAATGACTGAATTGAAGCACTGCCTGCCCCCATCCTAGATGAACTCTGTCAAGAAGCAGAAACAAAATTTTGTTGTGTTCTGTTATGTCATGGAGAATTTAGACTATGTTACAAGCATTAGCCTATCCCATCAGTACAAGGCTACAATGAAAGGTGGGCAGTTTTTTATTTTTCCTAGAAACTTTCTTTTATTAGAAGTAGAAGTCTAGATATAAATAATTTGATAGTGTCAGAAGATGCCCTAATTTTTTTAATTCTAAACAAAATATGACAAAGATAATACAATCCTATAAGGTCCTTTCAACAAAGGAGTTTTCTCTAGTACTCTAGGTGATTTCTAAAATAATAAATGACTAGTAGAAACGCACGACTGTATTTTATGTTTTCAAGTAGCGCTCTATCCATAAGTTAAGGATAGAAAAATCGACACAATTTCTTGAGAAAGAAATAAACCAGTACAGATAGATAGATGTTCATTATGGAGAAATTAGATTCACTCAACAAAAGGGTTCATCAGAAACACATGTTTCCAATCAGTGTGCTCTGTTTTCCTGAGGGCAAATTTCCAGCCAAAATGCTTCATTAGCAAATAATCATGACACCCCTACCTTTGTGCCACTTCTGAAATGGGGAACTGAGAGAAAGCCACAGATAGAGGATGGATAAAGGGATACACTGAGCATAGAAGCTCTGAAGTAAAAAATAAAATGGAAACATAAATATGTTATGAACCCATTCAGTCATAGAACAACACAATGTCACATGAGAAAACAATGTCAGTAGACAGGAGAAACAAAATTGAATTTTATTCCATTTCTAATGATTCTATAGTTAAGGAATCTCCAGAGGTCTAATATTCTATCAGCTGCTATTTCAACCAGTACATTAAAAAATCTTAAAAGATCAGTTTCACATGTGAATATCAGACATAATATAAAGCATCTTTTGTAATCTGTGCACATTTTCTCGGTGTTTATTTAAACATCTGAATATTGATTATGAGCCCTATAAGCATGAGGTTAAATGTTCCTCAAGGGTAAAAGTCTAAAAGTTCATTCAAAAGTTTACTAAGCTTGGTTACATGATAGCACCACACAATCCAGACAGTCTATTAACAAATACCTGTGAATATAAGTATTATGGTACACTAACCAAAAAGACAGAATTACAAAAATATGGCTTAATTCAAGTGAAGATATGCTCTAAAACTATTTTAAATCAAGAATCAGAGCCTATAGCAAATAGATATAGAATGATGAATTTTTAGATGAAGAAAATGTAATCATATGTATATAACAAATAATTTACCACCTAGACCTTATTTATATTTAGTTATATATAAAAATTGCCATGAAACTGTCAATTAGAAGGTGAAAGAAACAAAGAAAAAGGAAGGGCAATTCGTGTTTGTTGAGTACCTATTATGTATCAAGTGCTCTTATCCCTGCATCCCCACAGATGCATCTGTTTTTAAGGATGCTGGTGACCTTGTGGTTTCCCATACCCAGCCAGGATCTGCCTACTGAGTCTCAGACCAATGCCTTTGCCAAACTCCCAGGCATTGCTTCACTGGAATGTCCTGTAGTATTCTCATATGGTAACACATGCCAGCTCAGGTTGGATCCTCCTACCTCCCCGCACCTGCTCCTGTCACAGTTGGCTCCATCTTAGCAAAGAGAAACTCCCTCTTTCCAGTTTCTTAGGCCAAAAAATGTCCAAGTCTTTCTTGGCTCCTTTTCTCACCTGTCACATCCAATCTGAGAGCTAATCTGGCCAGCTCTGCCTGTAGAGTAAATACAGAATCTGACCACCTCCCCCCCCCTATTGACACCAAACAGCAGGGGTTTCCCTTCTAAAAACAGGTTAGACCATGCTGCTCTGCTCAAACCTTCCAGCAGTTTCCATCACAGTCAGGATCAAATCCAGAGCACACACAATACCCCGTGAGGCCCTGTGCAATATGCCTGGGTTTTATCCCTGATTTATCTTCCTCCACTCTGCGGCTCACTTACTCCTGTCCAGCCACACTGGTCTCTGAAGCTTTTAAATGCATGCCCCAGCACGGTCCTGCCTCTGGACTCTTAAACTCACTGTTCCCCCCGCCTAGAACACTCTTCACAGTGAGTCTTTGGTTCAAATGCCATCTTTTCTGACGACCTTTTGTGAAATGACCATCTTCCACCACCTCTTGCCCTAGTCTTCCCTATCCACTTCTTTTCTGCCTTATTTTTCTCCAGCACATATTACAATTGTCATTTTTTTCTTGTCTGATTTCTCCCATTAGAATGTAAGCCATTTAAGGGTTTTCCCCCATTTTGTTTCCTGCCATTATTTGAGAGCCAAGAAATCCAAAACTATTGGTCAATATGCATGCTTGAGAAAATGATATGAGCTTACTTAATTCAGATGGACAGTTGGAGTTAGGAATTATCAGCATTCTCAATTGAATTAAAAAAATAATGAAAAGAAAAGAAAACCCGAGGCTCAGAAAGAATAATTAATTGCCCAGGTAGCAAAGGTAAGAAGAAGCAGATGGATGAATGACGTCCCAGTTGATCTTTTGGGACACTTTATTGTTTCCATCATACCACTGGGCTTACATAAAAGATATTACACATTATTTACTTAATGCCTTTGTGGGCTATTCAGTCTGAGATGATTCAAATATTTTTTTGTTGTTTTGTTTTTCTCTTTCCCTAATCCATTTTGTTGAGTTTCATTGGTCTTAGAGTTTTAAAAACCACCATATCTAAAAATCAAAATAGTATTAAATGAAGTTTTAAAAAGTGTTTCCTTCATAATGTATACACTATTTATCCAGGAATGGACTCAATTATGTGATTCAACTTCCTAAGGTATATTTAAAATTTACAATTATTTTCTTTGGTTTAATGCTATAAGAAAAAATAAATTTTAGTGTTAGATTTGTTTTCCTAATCTCCCTGTACTGATATAATTCATATTGCGGCCAACACAGACAAAAAAAAAAAGAAAGAAAAAAGGAAGCAAAGGAGGAGAGCTGAGGGAAGGAACAGAGAATAATAGAGGAAAAGAGAAGGAAAAGAAAAAGAGGGAAAGATGAAGGTCAAGAATACTCCATTTCACAAATGGGTAATAATTATTCTTATTCAAATCTGCCTTACAAAATTTGAGAAAATTTAAAGAGTTCTTCAAATAGATTTGGGAAACTTTATAGACTATAATTCAATTCAGAGAGCAATTTGTAGTTGAGAGTACATGCAGAAGAGACACCACAAGCCAAGAATTTCAGACTCCATGCCTATGTTCTGTTCATTTAATTTAGTTTCCAAATCTCTCTCTTTCTCTCTCTCTCTCTCTCTCTCTCTCTCTCTCACACACACACACACACACACACACACACACACACACACATTCTGTGAACATTTATGTTAAGCCACCTTGAATATTTGGGGATTTCCAGTTTCTTATGATTCTGAAACTGGCATTTGTTATCATTAACTTACTGGATATTATCCTAAGGAAAAATTCACCCTGCTAAATTTAGAGATGAAAATCAATCCCTTAAACTGAGATGCTTAGGCAAAATTAAATATATATATTTAATTTTATATATTTAATTATATATATTTAATATATATACGTATAGGATACACAGGGCCCTGTCTTCAATTCCCAGCACTGCAAAAATAAATAAATAAATAAATAAATAAATAAATAAATAAATAAATAAAAGATGTGGAAGTAACATACTTCCTGCTAACTTCTACATGTTAATATATTAAATTCAATATATGGAAAGCATGCTGCAATGAGTATGTTTAAATCAGGAGATGAGTTTGAAGCACCCATCTTCCTCTTTTAAAAGCCTCCTTTAAATTCCTTTGCTTCTAAAGGAATCAAACATAGATGTTAGAGCTTAGAAGGGAAGAAGAAATCTTTAGATGGACAAAGAAGGTGACCTAACTGAGGGAGTTGGGAGGGGGGTGGAGGGAAACACACTGAAGCACATGATGTACATACACAAACTTATAAGACTCAATCACTATCCGGAGCATGAAAGGGAGGGAAGGGGGAGGGAATAGGGTGGGATTGAAGGGAGGGCTAAATGAGCAATGTGTGCATGTATGATGTTCATACCCTGACATATATCAAAATGTATAATTACAATGCACCAATAAATGAACATAAAAAGATATTAATGAAATAGGAAAAAAATAAATAAAAATGTTTAATATTTTTAAAAAATTAATAATAATAATAATAAGCGGCATCTTAGCAGTTTCAAGTCCAAGTAACAGCTGGGGTTATTTACTTCTAAAATCTAAAAGTGATTTTTCAATTCTCAAAAACAGCTTCATGAAGATATCAATCCTGATTCTTCCTGTTTGCTTCTCAATCATTTCATACAAAATGGGAAAGGGACCAGCCATGCCAGCCACACCTGAGAGCTTGTGAGATACACAGGATCTTGGGGCCACCCAGTCCTACCGAGGCAGGCTCTGCATTTTATCAAGAGATTCATTTGCACATTAAAGTCTGAGGAGCATATATATAATGAGCATATATCATGTAAAATACTTTTTAAAAATCAAGTCATAAGCCCGGCATGGTAGCGCACGCTTGTAATCTCAGTACTTGGGAGGCTGAAACAGAAGAATCACAGGTTCACAGCCAGCCTCAGCAACTTAGTAAGGCCCTCAGCAACTTAGTGAGACCCTATTTCAAAATAAATAAATAAAATAGGGCTAGGGGTATAGCTCAGAGGTAGAATACCCCTGGATTCCATCCACAGCACAAAAAACAAAATAGTTATAAGAATTAAAGCACCTTTGGAACACACACACACACACACACACACACACACACACAGCATAGAAATAGGCTACTGCAGAACTTGTCTATTTGGAAAGAGATCCTTTAACTTGGGGACCCTACCTCTCCTGCCTGACATTTTACTGAGGGAGTGAATGCAAACAGGAACCTATAGCAAGCAACCACAGCTTCCTGCACATTGACTCAACTAGTCTGAAAACAGTGTTTTTGAGCTCTGCCGAGGACTGCCATTATTACCTGAATAAAAATAATTTCATCTCCAAGTCTAACATTTAAATGATATAAGATTCCAATTTAATTAGGACAACAATGTGAAGCCAGCTCAAATAAAAAGCAGGAACAATTTTCTAATGGATTTAAATTACGAGCTTGTGACAGACTGTGACAGATGACATATTTACTTTTTCACGGGAGCTAAACGAATACCTTAGATAAAATGTGAGCTAAAAACACAGCACATTCGGAATTAATTACTCCATTGACAATATATTTGTTAAAAATACTTTCTCTTACAAAGGAAAAGAGATCTGTAAAGCCAAACAGTTAGTTAAAATGGCAAAATTCAATACATTATTGGGGTTTCGTAACAAGTTGGGAATTTGATCTTTCTTCAGAAATTGAAGATGCTCTAAGGGGAATTAGCCAGGTACACATAGGGGTCAAGTACCATCCTGAAGTTTCACTAAATAGCTTCATCCCACCTCTGATCACAAATGCTGCAGATCCCAGGTGTTGACATCTTAGTAACTTCAGCATTGTGGCTAGGCAGTCACCACTTATTTTTAATGCATCAAGTTTTTGTGTTCCTTGACTAAGGGCCTTTTGGCAAAATGTTTAATATAATAAATCTATAATCTAGCATTTTGTCTTCTATATCATGACCTTCCTTTCCTTAAGAAATTGAGGATTCAAATATGACTGCAGAAACAACAGAGTGGAAAATGAGAATCTAAGTGTACACGTGCTTGAAGACACCACGGTGAACTAATGACTAATTACTGTGCAATTGAATACTAATGGAGAGACCCATGAAATCAACATGATCAGGAAATGAACTCAATATGACCAATGGTTCTACAATTAAAATCAAATAAATGCCTCGTAATAGAAAGACTTAAAAGATACTACTGCAACCAGTCAATTATTATTCAGGTTACAGTTTACTAAAAAAATAAGCACAATGCTAGGTAGAAGTATCTAGCTTGATATCCTTTGAAAAGTTAATGTGCATCTGAAATGTGAATTATAGTACTGTAATTATCTTCAAATTGAAGTATGTAAAACTAGTTCAATAGCAAGTCGCTTATTAAAGCAAATCAGATAAACATGAATTTCAGGAAGGAAACTTGAGAGGTTAACTTTCTAGGACCGCTTAATTAATTAATTATCACTCTGAATGTTTTAACTCTTGAAGTCTTGGCAGTCCAGCCAGAAAATTGTCAATAGAAAGCAGGCTCAGGGATTTGGAAAAACAAGAGACAAACAAAACAAACCAATTATTACAACCTTAACATTTAATGGCCAAAGAGCTAATGGCAATTTATAAGAATCGATTAATAAATTTTATAACCATGTTTTTTGTTAATCGCATGCATATTTCCTTTACTTCTGTGTCGTTTAGCCCCTTTTCTGCAATCCAGTGGCTGAGTGAGGCAGATTGAAATAAACTGCAATATTTTGTCTTGAAAAGTCTACTCACTTATCAGCTGTGGATCTAATCAAGGACCTAATAAGTCCATAATGGTACATTTGCTTCCCAGGAGAAACCACTGTTTCTCATCATTCCAGAAAATACCCCCTTGCAAGGTGCATCTAAGAGCCACAGACTCGCTGCAACAGTCTAATAATTTGATTGGGAGCCCTTAGGCAGGGATAACTTAAATTACAATTAGAGAGCCTTCACACTGGTGCTAACATCTGTGTACTGAACCACCGTATACTGATTAAAGGTTTTTAAAAGAGAACTAAGTACTTCCCACATTAGAGCGAGCCTAATTCTAATGGTCCTCAACCTTGGTATGTAATACTTCAGCATTCCCTGCTGAGCATCCTGCTTATGAGTCCAAGGAATATGCACCCTGGATCGCAACTGTGCTAGAAGTGTCCAGTAAATTGCTCAGGTGTAAATGGGCAGAAGGGCACAGCCCTCCGAAGGGAAACAAAGCTCTATGCATTTCATCACTCTTCCTATGCCTAGCTCCCCTCCTTGAGTTTGTTAGCTACATAGTGGAAATGTTTTTGTTTTCCTGTTAAGAGTGATTTTTAAGAGGAGGGGAACTCAGAGATATTGCCATGGGGACACCAATTAATGAAAATTGAAAAGAATGAGGGCATGCACACCCCATCTCTCAGTGTCCTTCCCGCCTTGGTATGAAATGAATCACGCACGTACAAGGAGAACAGAGTGAGGAGAAAGCAGAGCCATGAGCTCTCCCCCTACGCCCCAGCCTCTCCTGGCCTTCCCTCTCCATTCATTAGGGCCTCTTTCAAGCACAGGGCTGCAGCAGATGTCTCCGAGAGAACATTTTGTTTCCCCCCTGCATCCAGGCTCAAACACCTGGGCTCTGACATGACGTCCAGTGGAGGCTATTTTCTTTTTCCTTTTTAAACTTTCCTTTTATTTGGTTTGCATACAAGGCTAATAATGAGGTTTAAAAAACTATACACAATCAGTATACAATTACACTCATCGGGAGCCTGACATGTAATTTCTGATAAACCCATATAACTATGAACAGCAAAAGGAACCACGGAGCGCACACAATGTGTGGGGTCATCAGAACACAATGCCAACACAATCTCTGCGTCATGTCTGGTTGCATAGTATTAATCAGTGCAAACATTGTTTGGGAAATGAGAGGGGAGAGAAAGAGCAGTTTCCCAGCTGCTAGCGCTTGCCATCAAATCTGATAGTCAGTTCCATCTCACAGAAGAAACTTCAGTAATAAAGCTTAGGACCAAATAATGACGCTTGAAGAGTCTACTTAAATGGCTCAATATGAAATCAAATAATAGATCCTTGTATATAAACTAAGCAGTCCTGAACGTTTCACAGAGGACATTTCTTGAGCCATTTGAATACTTCCCCAAATTTAGGAAATCTATTAAAATCTTTAACAGTTACAATAGGCGGGCATTGCATATCTACATCATCAAAATGATCAGCGTTATTGGCTAATTAATTATTGCAATTTTTATTTGTTTCAAATTCTCAATTCCTGAACATGTTAAAACATGATTATTTTTCTGTTGTTGGCCAGAAGTAAGGGATAAGATAAGGTTTCATTAAGAAAGAATTATCCAGGACCACAAGATGACAGCTCAGGTCATCGGGAAACACAATGCAATACTATTGTCAATGCTATTGATAGGTTTAAGAAAAGTGAGCCTGGGAAAAGCAGAACTGTCACAAGCTCTGTCTTACCTTCATGTTAATAGAGCATAGCGTGACCTGCATGGGAGGGGTTGACTACTTCAATTAGGTTTATGCTATTTTCAATAGGACTTCCAATCAGTGCATTTAGCTGGAAAGCAATTCCTGGCTTTATTATTACTGTTGTCATCCTTAAAATGCATTCTATTTATTTTTTTTAATTCACCAGGAGGGGCGAAGGGAAAATGGGAGCAATAAAGAAAAGCCAGTAACATGCCCTTAGGGACCAATAGCACAGAGAGAAGAATCACAGGGGAAGAGAGATAGGAGATGAAAACGAAAGACGCATCTTATTAAACCATCATAATTAAGAAGGAATAGGAATTCATAAAGAGACTCAAGTCCAAAGGCCTGCAGATGTCTACAGTAGCAAGGACAAGTGTTTTCTAATAAGTAATAATCAACAAATAACCTACATCACAAGGAAATCTGGACCACAGGAAAATGAAAAGACAGATCTGCCTTCTTGTAATCTCCCCACCCCAGTTTAGTATGGAAAGATCTAAACTGAAACACTAAAAAAAGGAAAACTGGGAACCTCTGTTCAACAACAGGTAAATTCTGGTAAACACAGGTAATAAGCATTTGGCAACAGCACCTTGCTCCCTAGCACCTGTGGTTTATATTATGGAATGGCCCTGGCTCCAAACCTTGAGATTACAACTGCCGCCAGAGATCCAAGGGAATCAGGGCCTGATGATGAAACTGACCCCACATTATTCATTTCAGCACAAGACAGGAATTAATTGGATGGATTTTCCCTTCGCTCCTGCACTTTAAGTTAGCTGAGGCTGAAGAGAGGAGAAAAACGTTTGGTCCTTGGACACCCCCTAGTGTCTATGTGAGCACGAACACGGCTTACAGGTATCTCCCTTCCTTCCCTACAATACCAAACACAGACCAGGTCGGAAGACCCAGGACTACTGCAGGGTAGGAAATGCGCTTTCTTCTCAGGGCAGGAACCCAGGTTTCAACTCACAACCCCATTCAGGTAGTTCTTAGAATTCCTGCTTGCCAGTAACTTCGTCTCAATGTGTCAAAAGTTTGTCTCAAGAAAATATGGAAAATTATAGGAGGGGTCAGGGAGGGCCTATAATTTGCTACCAAAAAAGGGGGGGAGGGTGAATTTCACAGTTAATATACTGTATGCAAAATGGAAAAGAGAAATGGAGGAAAAATCTATTTCTGAGAATATATGGTAGTTTGTCTTTATATAGATAACTTGTGAGTGTTTGAATAAGCACTGTGATATATTTATGTTTACCCATGTGATTGGATATGAATACTGAATAAAGTCTGGGGAGACTGTTTGCCACTTCTCTCAGTCAGCGGTTCTCTCAGCGATATTTCATTTGTGTGATGAAGATATAATTTAAAAGTGACTTGGAAAAGCTTTAGTGTAAGCGCCTTTGAAAGTTCCCATACAAATTGTGTGTGACTTCCTTTCCATCTAGGTAAATTAATTTTTTTGCATCTCAGGGTTATCTATGGACTAGGCTTTCTCTGTTAAAGTATTGTGAAAATTATGAAGTATTACTATGCATCGTACCTACAGTCATCTCAAAAGCGTCACTATGCCAGAATGCCATTACTATATTTGGCTGTGGTAAAGACCCGAACCTGCCCCCGAACTCTCCACAGTTCTGGGGAGAGCATCCCTATTTGTGAGTGAATGGAACTCCAAGAGACACTTCATATTTTCCTAGTTTTTCTAGCATAATGCTTCCCCCAGTTGTTTTGGGGAGCAATCCATCATCCTATTAAATGCTGAAGAATTTATTCTAGCAATGTAGAGCACTTTTTCTTGCTGTATCTGAGAGGGTATACCTGCAACTTGTGCTGGGTCTGATTCTTGATTCTTTACAGAATCACATAATTTTAGAGGTCAAGGGTCCTGAGAGACCACCTGATCCGCATCCTTTTTGAGGAATGCAAGTTCACAGTGATTTAAGGACTTGCTAGGGCCACCTGGCAAGGTTGCCAAAAGGCTACAACCTGGAGGTCCTGCACCCAGCCCATCTTTTGGTTACTGATGTTAATGAGCATAAAATTGCACAGATGGGAATTTTATAGATACAAAGATGTCATCTGTGGCCAGAAGAAGGAAGCTTGATGGTAATGTGTGCTCCCTCCATATTGAGGACACATTTCTGAGAGGGGAAGGTGTCCATTCGGCTCCCACAGCACCCACCTGGAAGGCTGGATTCAAGGGCTCTTGTGCCCTTGGTTTTTCATTCAGAACTCAGGCATGTGGCTTTCATTGTAGATAGGAAAGAAATGGGAGGAGGGATGTTAGAAAAATCTTGGCCCTTCCCACCACCACCCGCACCCCAAGTGTGTGAATGAGACGGTTTTGTTCCTTTTCTTCCCTTCCCGGCAGGAAATGCTACTGATTTAAATACCAAACAAAGATAGTGCTTGCTTCTGGTTACAGCCCACACAAAATAAACTTACTTTTAAAAAGGAATCTTGGCATATGGTAACAAAACCTATATAATTCTCTTGATCTTTAATCTCTATGCCAATGTCTGTTTTACAGATTATGGCCTCAGCCCTTGACAAATCTGCTTAGTGAATTTTTGGCTGACAAATCTGGCAACACAAACGCTGTCTGAAATACATTCAAAAGGCTAAACATTTTCATAATAGCTACTTTACATAGCCTAGTAGGTTTCCCTTTAGGACACCAATTAGATTTTTTTTAAAGTGACAGTGTTAATTTTTATGATTACACACAGAACTGAGATTTTTATTTAATACACTGGGCCTTCTTTTAATGCTTTTCAAGGGGATCAACCACTTTGCCAACAGACGGGTGTTACAGCAGGGGTGATTATAGTAATTTTTCATGTAATTGGGAGTCACCATTTGGTTGCTATCTTTCACATGCTTGTTGACTCATCTTATAATCCTTTATAATGGGGTTTGTTGTGTGTCACCAGCAAGTGCCAAGCAGTCGGGAAATAACAAACAGAGGGATGCTCTCTGGCTGGTGGGGACCTCAAGGGTTTTTAACATCTGCCCAGTTCTTTAGACTGTGGTAAATTTTCATTAATAGCAGTGACCCAACACTGAAAAAAGGGTTGTGGGGATTTGGGGAGAATCTGTGTTTTCTCTCAAGAGAAGATGTATTAAATAACAGACTTTATTACACACTATGAGAACACAGTTTTAAAAGATAAAAAGGCATAAGTATTCCTTAATTATCAATGCCCCTTTATGCCTTCCCCATAAAGTCAAGAATTTAAGCCCAACACAAATGTAGCACATTGTCCCTTGGTTTCATTTATCACAATTTTACTTTTTATTTCATCTTGAATCACAGTAGTTAGCATAGTTCTTTGTGTTTGTGTGTTGGGGGGGGCGGGTAACTGGGGATTGATCCAAGGGGCATTCTACCTCTAAGCTACACTCCTAGCCCTTGTTTTTTTTTAAACAGTTTCTGGAACCTGTGATCCTCCTGTCTTAGCCTTCCAGGTACTGGGATTAAAGGTGTGTGCCACCACACCCAGCATTAGCACAGTTTTGTAAGGGAAAGATTCATGAGCAGAAGTTATATGCAAATATTAGACACTGCATAAAATAATGGGTAAGAGTCAGAGCAGGAAGTCAGGACACCTGAGTTCTTAGCCCAGGTCTGTCAGGAAGAGTCATGTGAACATAACTAGGCCTCAAATTTCCTTAACATTATAAACAAAGAGGAGCACCACTACGATTTCTGAGTTTCCCCAAGAAAGAAGTAAAAATAAATAACAGAGTGAGTCTGAAAATATTTCATGAGTTAAACACTAAATACTAGGCCTTACAGTTTAACTTAAATGATGGTTTCTGTTAACACTTTGCCATCTGTGAACCAGTAAGGTTGGCACAGCCATCTGTAATGTACATTCTATCTGACTCTGTGTGCGTAATTTCCTTTGGAATTTTCCAAGACTATTAGAACTAAGCTGCTCATTTTTATGAAAAGTTTGGATTAAAGTCTCCCTGTTATTTGTTTTTAACTGATCGGTACCTGCTTTTCCTTCCATGTGAGACCATGACATTGACATCATGTAGCCTGAAGACAGCAGCTGGGGTTGGACCTTGGACCCAACTCTAGAATACTGATGTGATTAAAAATTTAGGCTTGGACAGGCCCAGTAGTAGATGCCTATAATCCCAGCAACTCAGAAGGCTGAGACAGGAGGATCTCAAATTTGAGGCCAGTCTGGACAATTTAACAAGGCCCTCTCTCAAAATAAAACATAAAAAGGTCTGGGATGTTTCTCAGTATCAAAGTGCTCCTGGGTTCAATCCCTAGTGCCACAAAGAAGGAAAAAAAAAAGACTTAGATTTGATTCTTATTTAATTTTCTCAATTCCATTTTATAACTAACGCACATTATTAAATACACCCAATTCTTAAGATCTAAGATACAATTCATTTGCCTCACTAACCATGTGTTAGAAACTCTCCCTAAGTATAAGGGCTAATAAGAGTTAACCCTATGTTAGAGATCTTCAATAAATCCTACACAATTTTAAATAAGTAAATATAAGATACAATGATAAATAAAAGTCTAGCAATACAAATAAAACTTTTTATGTTGTTCTTTTTGTGGTGGTAGGGATTGAACCCAGGGACTCATGCATGCTAGGCAAGCACTCTACTACAGACCTGCATCCCCAGCCACCCCTCCCACCTTCCCACCTCCACGTTTAATCTCTTTATTTAACCAAGTTTAACTCTTATTATACCAAACATAAAAAGCAAGACATTATTTTATAACAAATGAGAAATGAGCATGAGTTGTGTACTTTTAGACTACTACTTACTCATAGTTATTTCCAGTGTTTAATTTCACATACTCATTGCTTTCAAAAGGCCATCAATAATGCAGGTTTCTGATAGAAGCTAGTTGAATAACAGACCATCAAAGAAGGCAATTGGTAAAATTCAAATCTATTTTTATCTCACAATTACTTCAGATCACTAAGGTACGAACAGAATCCATGAGACAGTTTCCTCTATGGTAACCAAAACTGTAAATAGTTAGATAACTTTATACTTTCCAGGAACCCCTAAACATTGAGGACACTTTACTTGCTGAATATTCATATCTATCCAATCACACAAGAATGAATAAGTAACTTATAGATTGGTAAATAAACAAGCTTTTAGGGACAGGATTAGAAGTTCATTTCATAAATTGCAATCATTTTTTAATTTATCCAAAAGGGAAAAAATTCCTTTGTTAAGTTCAGTTCTACTGTTTAGATCAGGAGTATATTCCATTGATAATGATATTTATCCTGCTCCTAATGGTCATGACAACAGAATCTACAACATCCCAAGTTATAATACCTGTTTGGCAGGTGATATGCCATTTCTTTCTTCATCAGAGGAAAATATTTTTTATCAGATCATATTTAGAAATATTAAATATGCAAGAATCTCTTTTCCTTCACAGCTTTACCCTGTTAGGTATACATGTTTCTGTCTGATGAACTACTTGTATCCAGACAAATGACACTGATCAAATTATGGAGCAAAAGTTAACATATTCTTTGTCATATTCCTTTATTACAGAGCTAATAACTTACTTAATTCCATTAATAAACTTGGTTTGATAATGGTTTTATCATTTTCCTCTTTCTTTAAACTCAGAAAAAGAGGGAGGTACACTGAGACAAGGGTAGATTAGGATTGATGTATCCTCCAGTTTTCCTCTTGAGTTTAAAAATTATAAACTATCCAGTAACACAAATTCTTAGGAACAGCCTGTCAGATCCATTGTGATAATTAATATAATGGCATACTATAAATGCCACTGTTGTTAAGGTTATTACTGTGGTGATTGCTGTTGTTTCTGTCAATGCTATTAATAACATTATGATGTTGATAACGATAATAACAAATAATGTTAAACACAAACAACACAATGTACTTCATCCTATACATACTGGGGAAAAGTGCACTTCCTGGCCAGAAGCTGATAACCTAAGCTGTAAGTGACACCCACCATACTTGTCCCCACAGCCTATCTCTCTATATATGGGATATGAGTGAGTGAGACTTTGCTAAAGAAGCTCTGGAAAACCAGTTTTCCATAATAGCTTTCAGGTACAAATCAGAAGTTGGAAGATTGTTGAGACCCATGTGAGTTAAGTTAGAAGCAAAGATTTAGACTGTTAGAATTTCAAAGATGTTTATATAATATCAATAACAAAGAGATAACTATGGAGGATAAGAAGAAATTTCATTTCCCTAATCTTTTTCTGATAAAAATATAATAAACACACTTGTTTAAAAATTGTGAACTGAGAATAATATAAAGCAGAAAATATAAAATATGTAATACTATCAGTGGGTAGATAATTTAAATTTTGAGCAATTGTAATTGGGAAGAATCCAAAATAGAAAAATAATTTATATAAGTTTTTTTTAAGTGTTCCATCATGATCCATTATTGTATTTTTTATAATAAAATAGGGGTTTTTACAGTACAATAGAAGTTTTTCATGAAACTTTTGTTCATATATATAATGCATGAAGGTATAGGGTTAAGACGTAATGTGAATTTTTATGTGTGGGTCACAGACAAGATACTGAAATTAACAGCTAAAAGACTTCAATTGTCATGGTTTTAGTTGATTTATTTGAAAAGGGGAAAGGCATTTGTACAGTATTCCAATAATGAAACATATTTCACAATGATCGTGATAAGAAAAATCTTTAAAATACTATTTTACTGTGATACTGATGGAGACGTTATTTGCTTTGCCTTGGCTGCTGGTGCCATTAAGCAGAAGAGACACTGCTGTCAATCTTATGAAGCTTACTACAAATTATATATTAATCAAATAATCAAGCAAATAATTGTAAACTTTCAATTGTGATAAATGTCATGGTACTCGAAGGTTCAAAACAAAAGAATATAATCTAACTTAACCTAAAAGAAAACTCAGGGAAGACTGCTCTGAGAAGGTAAGACCACTGCATTTTGAATCATAAGTATAAAGTGAAGAGAAAGAAAGAACATTCTAGACTGATGTTCAAATGTCAGGTCAGGTCAGCAGAGGGGTCCCAGGGAGGACAAAGACCAAATACTCCCCACTATAGATAGTGACCTGCTCACAAGGAGATTATCACAGGTGCTTGACCTGGATTTAGCAAATGTGTGTGTCCAGTAGGGAAAGACATTGTCTTTCCTTGATGACTCACAAAAAAGGACCAAACTACCTCAAAAAATTTAGGTGACTCTACTTGAAATATAAATGTGGGTGGGTGTCTTAGTACATTCTGTGCTACTATAGCAAAATACCACAGACTGGGTAATTTATAAAGAACAGAAATTTATCCCACAGCTCTAGAGGTGGGGAGGTCCAATTTGAGGCACTGGCATCTGGTGAGGGCCTCCTTGCTGCGTCTTCATGAGGCAGGAGACAGTAATGCCCTGCTCTCAAGCCCTTTTGAGTGCAACATCAGTCCATGCAAGAGAGCAGAGCCCTTGTCACCTAAATACCTCCTGTGAGGCCCCACCCTCCAACACTGATACATTGGGGATTAATTTTCCAATATGTGAATTTGGGAGAGACACATTCAGATCAAAGCATTGGATTAAATTATTTTTATGTGGCCTTTCAATTATGTTATTTATATATTTATTTACTTATTTTTTTAATTATGTCAATAGTTCATTTGTGGGTCAGGAAGCTGAACAGGCTTAAAATGTAAATGGATCAGAGCTTATCTTCATATTACATGAATATGCATACATCTCTGGTAGTCATTTCTTCATAAACCACCAATACATCCCTCATGATAATAATAGCCTACTAATGTCTCTGTGTAGAGGAAAAGAACCAGAAAACTTTAAATACATCATGTATGCACTGGCAGGCATACAAATACAGACTGATCAGTTATGATTTTGAATTCTAAAAACTGAAGTAGAGGCACATTTTGAGCTCTTAGTTTCTTTTACTCTAAAATTGCTTGGCAAGTGATTAGATATTCAGCATTAGAAATCTTTAATTTAAAGAAAACCAAGTTTTCCAAAAAAAGAAACAAATTTAAGTTAAGCAGATAGTTCTGAAAATCTCAAACTTTTGAAGCATTATTATACAGTAGAAAAAAAAGAATGTAAGTTAGTTAAATTTTATTTTTTCTTTAGAACTATATTACAATAAATTCTCAGAACCATTTTAGTAGGCTTTTCTCCATCCAGTGTTGGCTACCATTAATTTGCTTTTTAAAACATTATTCCACATTTGTTCACATAACTAAAACAATTAGACACATATAATTGTGATTCAAAATTTTTATTGAATGATCTATATATGAAAGAAATTCCTCCAATCAGTTTCCTACATAGCAACAGGTATGATTTTGTAAATCTTAAATCTAATTACGACATTGTTGCGCCACTTAGATGATATTCCTCTGCACTTCAGATAAAAATCTAAATCCACATTATGGCATACAAAGCTCTACAAAGATATGGTCCTTGCCTATTTTCCAACTTCATCTCACCAGCCCTCAATTACCACGCTCTGCTCACACTGGCCAGGTCAGCTTCCACTTGGGGCCTCGACATAGGCCATTTCCTCAGAGAGAACAGAACTGCTTCCATTCTTCACCTGGATGTTTCCTCATTCTTCGGTCCCACTTACATGTCCCAGCACTCCAGTAAAAATCACATCCCTTATTAGAACACCCCGCACTTTTTCTTCATAATACCACAACTTATAATCATGCCTATTTTTGTATGAATATTTTAAGTACTGCTTTCTTCCACTAGACTATAAACCCAAGAAGGGAAAAATCATCTATAACTACACACACACATAAATCTACATATATATGTCAGCTCCCCAAAAACATCTATAGAATGCTTTATTTTGGTTCCAGAGCTACCACTAATTAGTTATCCTGGCACAAGTCACTCAACCTTTCTGAAATCAATTTTGTCATCTAAAAACAACTACAGTACTACCTTCTTTTTGTATTATAGTTAGATTTTCAAAACACCATATATACATATGGTGGTTTTCAGAACACCATGTATACACATGTATATATTGCCTAGAATAGAGTAGGACTTAATAAATGAATGAATTTTTTCCCCATTCCCTGTTCTTCACCTTCATGCACATCTAAAAATGCTTTAACACTCTGTCCAAAATTAAAAAATGATTCACAAATCTGGCATTTACCAGCCACTAGTTTACTTTCCCTTCCTACTCCCCAATTAAGAGAAAGCTCATTTTGAGGTTTAATGGAGAGTGTCGCAGGTTCATCAGAGTTCAATTCAGCAGTCTGGAGTGAATCTGTAATAATCCATGACCACAGACCAGTTTGTATTTTTCCACTAATAAAACTCAAGAATGGCTATGTTTAAATGGAATTTTGCAGGTCATTAATCCATTCTAAGGACTGACTCTTTTGGCTGTTTAATTGGGAAACAGTAGTGGTAGGAGCAGATTAAGAATCTGGACTTATATAGAAGAAAAGGTGTTAGGTTGTTTATATTTTATGAATATATACTTAAAATGAATTTCTGAAGTGACTTAAAATGAAAAATTCTAAAATCCATTGTCATATTTCTGCATCCAACAAGATTTGGATGATAAATTTAGCAACGACTCGCTTCAAAACAGCAAACTCTGGTAAGGCAAAAGGTTCTTATTTGAAACTGAGAAAATAAAAGCTTTATAAGACTGTCCTTTCTTATTCTGAACTGACCAATGTCCCCTGTTTTCCTGCCTCAGAAAAAGATTCATCCCTCTTGTAAGTGATTGGCTAAAACACAAGCAGGTGCCTCAATTTTGACCAATGAAATACAAAGGTACATCTACAGAAAGATTTCTAGGAGAATTTTAACCTCTTTAAATAGTACATAGAAAAGGGATATTCCCTTTTTCTGCCTCTGGATATTGAAAACTGAAAAATACCTAATATATGGCAGCCGTTTGGGAATGGCTGGAGTACATGAGATAAGAAATATTATTCTCCACATTTAACAGAAGAAAAAGGTGAAGTGTAACATGCATAATTCTGTTCATGATACAGGTTGTCTTGATTGCTGTGAATTATCTGGAAATTCTCTACCCTCTCCCCACCACCCACCTTTTTATTCCAGGTAGTCCTGGAAGTTTTTAATCCTGGCATATGCCCACACCAATGCCCATCACCACCAAACACCATCTGTGTTTAAAGTTCTAATGTACCACCTGGAAGAAAGATAGCCACTTAATCTCACACTTCAAGGACATACATAGATGGATGGATAAAGAGATGGATGAATGGATGGATAGATATAGAATCTCATGCATGCGTTTATTTAAAATATATCAAATAATGTACAGTAGTCTGCCTTTTATCCATAGGGATGTACTACAACACTCCCCACAGAGGTGACACTGTGGATAATACTGAACCCTGTACATATATTATGTTTCTTCCTATACATATATACCAATGGTAAAGTTTAATTTATAAACTAGGCATAGTAAAAGAATAATGACAATAACTTATCATACATTTTAGCAACCTCAGCATATGATTTTTTTCCTTATTAAGTCAAGAACTTTCACCTTTTCACTTAAAAAGAAGTACTTTAGAGCATCTCTTGGCACATCCAAATTGCCAGTATCACTACCCTTGTACTTATTATGTAAAATAAGGGTTACTTGAAAACAAGCACGTAGATCTGATAACAGTCTGCTACTGAGTAACTAATGGGTGGGTAGTGCATACAACATGGATACACTAGACAAGTCTCAGGTGGGACAGAGCTGAACTAGAGTAGGATGGTGTGAGATTTCATTACATTACTCAGAATGGAGAGAAATTTAAAACTTAGCCTTTTTCCCAGAATTCTCCATTTAATATTTTGGGATAACACTTGATAACAGGTAACTAAGAGAAAGTGAAATTGTGGATAAGAGGGGACTATTGTATATTTAACATGTATCTCATATACATGCTTAACATACATTTAACATATATTCATTTAACAAATGTATTTAACATGTATATTTTGCAATAGCTTACATGTGTATGTATATGTGTATGTGTATATGTGTATGTGTGTGTGAATATATATATATATACATATACATACACACACACAATTTATGTATATATATATATAGAGAGAGAGAGAGAGAGAGAGATAGAGAGAGAGAGAGAATAGTTACTATCATAAAGATCCAAAACAGCCATGAAAATTCTCCAAAATAGAGCTGGAAACAACCCCCAATCCTCAGAAATTCATAGATTCAGTGTCATGTGACTGACTAGCAATGTTCTTTTGCCTGCTCACTAAGGACGAAAGTTCATGGAAGCCATGTTGGTGAGTAGGTTTTTCTTCTTGTTGTTTGTGTCTGCAGAGGTTTAATGACTAACTACTATTCCTCTCCTTCATTTATCTATCTTCTTTGGAATTGTAATGACTTATCTTAAATATGGAGACTGAATGTCTGCAGTGATTTCATACTATCACCCACAGTAAGGATACAACTAAAAATTCTGTCAAGGATCAGGATGATCAGAAAATACCAGATTTCTACAAAGAAAGAAAACAAATGATCACTAGAAATGTTCAGTTGGAGTTTAAAATTAAAAACAAACAGACATATTGTCACTAACAGTCATTCTAGAACTATCACCATCCTTTTTCCATTTATTTTTTCACATGCACTGACACACTTCAACTACTCCTTAAAAAGCCAACACGGAGAATGAAATGTTTGATTTTGTTTTTCTACTTTTGTTGGAAAACTCAAAATCTTGACTCACAAATGTAATATTCCTGCCTCTTGTATTTAGTATTACACTAGACAAGTCTGAAAATAGGAGTGGCCTCCTCTCCTGATCTGGTGCTTCCTGAAAAGCAGCAGTGGGATTCAGAAAACAGGAAACTGGAATTCTTTTTTTTCTCATATGAGTGTGAGTACTTTTCATTTATTCATAAACTGTGTGCCTCTCATCCTATCTCTAAGCCACAACCAATAATTAAACCATCTTACCACTAAAATTAACATTTCTTATCACCTAGGTTATTTCTTCAGGACCCCTTCCTTCTCTTTTTCTGTTCTATACTGATCAATGAGCCTTAAAGATGTATATGATCAGTTTCGGTGTTGAACAAACATCATGGCACACCACAGATCTCATAAATTATAGTAGTAGGAATTCAGAATTAATAGCAAGATATTGATAATTCATTTTTGTTAAATATTTTTAAATGCAGAGTAACTAGTGTGAAGAATAGCCTTTTATGGATAACAAAAAATAACAATAAAATATATATTATCTGTTATCAGAAAGATATTCAAATAGAATGATCTGACATGTAAGATTATAATATTGCCAAAATATGTCACTAAAACCAAGATCATATATGTGCAATACACTGCTTCCAGAAAAATCAGGATTTAAAAATTACAGCTTATGAAACTCTATTTTAAGATGACAAAATAGAGGATAGATTAGTCAATGTTTCTCACAAATGAGTCAGCCCATTGCATAATTACAACCGTTTTTAATCATTATAGCAAAGTACAGGGAATAGCATAATCTCTTTTCTGTTTGGACAACTCAGCTCAGACTAAAATTAGCTTGAAAGTAAATTCATTGAGGATTGGTTGTTTGGTTATACCTGACCATTAAATATAAGTCTATTTATTTATTTTTTTTTAATTCTGGGTTTGTACAGATACTTGGCCTTCTAAAATAAATGTAGGGTATGTTATTATTGTTGTTTTTAGGACAATTACTCAGTGTTTGTTTAATGTTTGATGCACTTAATAGCAATTCCCCCCTCAAGCATTTGTAAAGTAGTTTGTGGACATGCTTGCAGTAGTATACTTGTGTGCAAAAATCAAACATAAAAACTGATCACATGCTCACAGCTGGAAACCATGTCAGGCTTTATTCAGTAAGGTATCAGGCATTATCATTTAGCGCTCCCACAGCAGGAGGAAAAATGGTGGCACAGAGGAGACCGATCACATCAGACACACTCCAGGGTTCCCTTTCCCTACATTGTTCCTCTCCCAAATGTAACTCTTTAAATTTTAAATAGGAAAAGAACACACAGAATCATTGCTCAGGAAAAAAAAAAGGAATGGAGGGAGAAGGTTGTGGCTAAGAAGGAAAACATTTCTCCCTAAATAAGTGAGTATTAGGAAGTTCAACATACACTTTAATGTGTCCTTAAGACCTAAAGATGCACACAAAGAGGATGTGAAGATCTACTTTAGTTCAGATAGAGTAGTATTTTACTGTGTTCTGTTAAATAATTGTTGATCATGAACAAGTTATTCCTTAGTAACCAAATGCAAATGCACTCAAGAATAGCTCATTAGTGAGGTTTTGTCTTATAAACCTATACTTATGGGATACAATATATGTTAATACACATTAAGATAATTGAAAGAGTTGAAGACACATGAACTGAAGCACATCTTAGTTCTCCTTCCCCAGAGGAAAAAAAAAATCACCTTCAAACCCTATTATCTCATTCAATTTCTTCATAAAACGTTATAATTTAGGAATTAATTTTAGCCTCCAAAAATCTCAATTTTCATGTTAGTCCTTCTTTAATACAATAATACCATCATTATTTTGGGAAAAATTACATATTTAGGTTTATTGTACCAGAAAAGCAAAATTCATAAGAGAGGTGTAGTTCTACAAAGTGGAGGAATGGCTAAATAAATGTCAATTGTCATTCCATGTCAATGGTAGCCCCCTCCGATGTTTTAGATGGCCTCGTAACCGAAATCCCTGCCAGACTGCAGGACAGTGTGTGGCCGTGTCTTCTCCACCAATGTGCACCTTCTGCTCACCTTGTTGACACCGCAGGCATTCTCTCCACACTTGGCAATGTAGACTGAAGAGCAGCCCTTTGAGCCCCGAACGCTTGGCTCTCCACCCTGCTTTCAGATGGTTTGAGAAATACCTCTCAGCATGCAATGGGTAAGTCAAAGATGGAACAGAGACGTCAGTCCATCCATCTATGCTTCTGTAAATCCCCTGGGATTAGAGATGAATCACGCTCATCCCTAACCTTTACTCTGAAATAGTATGGTCAAATTCAAATGTGTTTTTCTGTGACTTTGTCACAAGCATAGGAATTAAGCCACAAATAGATTAATTAGTTGTTCAAAGTAAATGTTAAATAAAATTTAGCTCTGGCCTCTAGCTCTCCAAGTATGGAGCTGTCCTTTCCATCAGCTCCTATCTGGAGTTTTGTCCACATGTGTGTATACGTGGGAGTATGTGTTTGAAGACATATATATATAAATATATAAAGTATATATATAAATATGTATATACACATATGCATATGCATAGATACATGCACAAATATCCTTTCAATTTTTTAGGTTTCTTTTTTTTTCTATAAGGAGAAAAAGTGTAATAGAGAAATCCTTAGGCCAAAATAGAAAGGAATAAACTGAATATGTGCATTTTCTTTTTAAACAGGGAATCAGATCAACCTAACAAGATGTTTCCCTGAAATATTGGCCTCAAATGAGTCCATTCAGCCATGGCAAGGAGAGGTTTCCAGCCAAAACATTTAATTAGTGCCCAATTAAGACAGCCAGAGTGATGTGAAGTCCGGGCTCTGGCCGCATGCTCGCCTCAGGATGGGTAAGCAGCTTAAGTGAGTCTAGTCTGACTAAAAGCTGTCAACTGTCAAACTGTCAGTGGGCCATATGGGTCAGGCAGCATCTCTCTGAAGAATCCGCTTGTCCACCCATCAGGGAAAAACACCTCCAACACCATTGGGTTGACAAATACCCAGCAGCTTCTCAAGGCAGGAAGGAATTGAAGTTATGGTCCGATTAAAGGAAGAACTCTGTCATGTCCCCTTTTAAACTTTACTGGCACCCCATCAGCTATAAGAAAAGGTCCAAACTTCTTAACATGACAGATAACACCCCTGCCTAATTATCAGGCCTCATCTTTCCCCTCTCCCTTCCTCAGCTTTATTCTTGAGAACTGTTAAAGTGTTTGATGTTCCATCCATATGCACATTGCTTTTTCCGGACTCCAAAACTTTGCTAATGCCATGCCCTCTGCCAGCAATATCATTTTCTCTTCTCCCCCCACCTCAATTCATTTATCCTTACTCAAATTCATCCTTTTATATTAAACTTAGGAGGCTGTTACTACAGGGAGCCTTTCCTGCTCAGCCCCTCCACCTCCACCTCGGGCCGAGTTGGAGACCCTCTCCCAGGCTCTCAGAAGCACCTAGGTGTCTACCACCGATCTTAATGCATGTGATTTTCATCACCTCTTTATGAGCCAATTTTCCCCTCTGGACTCTATACAACCTGACTGTAGAAATGTCTTCTTTGCCTTCATCATCCTAGCACCAGGGACACTGAAGTTCCTAATGTTTATTTCTAAAGACCAACAAATTAATCATGAAATAATCAAGTTAAGACCAATCTCACCCCATGTTTATTTGGTTCTTTTGTTTTAAAATATCCCCTATAGGCAAGCAAGTATCACCACCCACACAGTTGGATGGACTTGCCTATGTGGATATGGTGAGTCAATATGCAAGTGAGTCCTCGCAACCCTATTGCTCCCCTTGTGCCCAGCTCAGGAGGCACACCACTCCAAAAGGCGTGCCCCAAATTGGAATTGATATGACACTAGGCTGAGTGACATCAAACGGGGGAGTGTACTGGCAAACAAAGTCAAATGATCTTTAAAATAAGTAGCTACCTGTTTTATTTATTGTAGTTGTCAGTGCACATTCATTAATTATAACCAATCCACCACTCTGGTGGGAGATGTTGAAAATGGAGAGGCCTATGTATGTGTGGAGAAAATGGGACATATGGAATATCTTTGTAGTATTTATTTATTTATTTATTTATTCGTGGTACTGGGGATTGAACCTAGGGGCATTCTACCTCCGAACTATACCCCCAGTCCTATTTTATTTTTGTTTTGAAACAGGATCTTGCTAGGTTGATAAGAGTCTCACTAATTGCCCAGGCCGTCCTCAAACCTGCGATCCTCTTGACTAAGCCTCCCAAGTACTGGGATTACAAGCATGTACCACCATGCCCAGCTGTAACTCTCAATTTTACTGGGACTATGTTATAGTTAGATATAAAATGTCCCCTAAAGAGCTCATTTATTAATGTTTGGAGCTGATGTAATTGAGTCCTGAGGGTTGCAGTGGGTAAATCCATTGTAATGGATTTATCTGGGTCGTGACCCAGGCCAGTAGGGTGTGGCTAGAGGTAGGTCCCTGGGGGTGCAGGCTTGGGGATTATTATATAAATAGTTCCTCCCCCCCTGCTCTCTCTCTTGCTTCAGGCCTCTTTGATGTGAGGAGCACAGCCCATGTACACTCCCCCTCTCTGCCTCCCACTGCCATACCCTGAAATCCAGGGTCCCAGGTCTTGCATGGACTGAACCCGAAACTGTAAGAAAATAAGTCTTTTTTCCTCTAAGTTTCCTCTAAGTTGGTCAGGTCATTAGATTACGGCTGCAAGAATGCTGACCAGAACAGAATACAACTGCTCTTTAAAGTTTTTTTTACCATAAAGAAATGATAAATATTTGAAATAGATGAAATATGTTTAACCTGATTTAAATATGTTTAATCTAATTTAAACATTATGCAATGTATCGAAACATCACATGGTACCCCATTAATATGTAAAATTTTCATTTTTGGTATAAGTTAACAAATAATTAAAAACATTGTAACAGTAATTGTTTAAAGTATCTTTATTTTTATTTATTTATTTATTTGTGTGTGTGTGTGTGTGTGTGTGTGTGTGTGTGGTACTGGGGATTGAACTCAGGGGCATTCTACCTCCGAGCTACATCCCCAGCCCTATTTTTTATTCTTTATTTTGAAACAGAGTCTCACTAAGTTGTGGAGGACCTCACTAAGTTGCTGGGGCTGGCTGCAAACCTGCGATCCTCCTGTCTCACCTCCCAAGTACTGGGATTACAAGTGTGTGCCGCCATGCCTGGGTTAAAGTATCTTTAAAAAAAGTTAATTGATTAATGTAGCTCTGTATTTTGTCATAACCACGAATCAAATAAGATATGAAAGAAGCTGGCTGAAGCAGTAGGAAGAATCTTGATTTGTGGAAACATCCTAGTTCTTTTCTAGTCTCTTCTTGACCAGAAATGTTTTTATGTGAAATATTTGAAAGAAAAAACTGCCAAAGACAAACTTGGGAAGGAAAGATGACAAGGGATGCACCAGAACTCAGAGCTTGGAGCCTGTATGTGAATATGTGCTAGAATTTGAGGTTCTAATTCCCCAGAATCCATTCAGCAGATCCTGATGACTGGGGCCTTTTTTCTTATTTTTCTACTACCTTCCTGAGTAGATGTGCAGCATGAACTCCCTCCAATGCAGGCCCACCCCTGGCAACCCTGGAACAAAAGAGTATTGCCCTCTCACAGTCCTATAAGAAAATGTAAGTTATCTTGTTTCTAGATATAAAACCAGCCTTATCTTTAGATTAACTTATCTCTAGATTAACTATCTCTGTGGAATGTGTGTGTGTGTGTGTGTGTGTGTGTGTGTGTGTGTGTGTGTAGTCCTGGAGACTTAACCCAGTGGCCCTCTACCACTGAGCTACACCCCCAACCCTTTTGAGACAGTGAGACAGGGTCTTGCTAAGTTGCCCAGACCAGCCTCAAACTTTTGATCCTCCTGCCTTAGTCTTTGAGTAATTGAGATTACAGACATGTCTCACCCAGTTTAGAGTAACTATCTTAAAATTAGACCAAAGATTAGACATTCTAACTAGATTCCTAATGTTACCTAGTAATTATATTTAACCAAAAAAATTTTATAAAACTCAGATAAAGAACATGCATTAGAAAACAATAAACATTATCAAACTTAATACTTTCTAACTCAAAACAAAGGTGAAACTTGTGAACTAATCATTTGACAGAAATATTTTGAAAAAGAACACATGTAAGTGATATCATCTTGCAAATACTAGCTATTGGTCACACTTCCCAGTAAAGCTAAATCATGTTGTAGCTATTACAACATAGTTAAAACACAAATTATTTTAATTCACTGATGAATCACTTGTGCACAAACCTGAAAATCTGCTTTCACTGGCAATAAGGAAAAGGATCCCAATGCTCCACATTGAGTAACTGTACTGAGATATGCTAACGGTCACATGTTCCTCCTAGGGGTCATCTATTGTGTGAATAAGAAATTTGTGGAAAGAGAGGGTAGGCACATCCAATAGAGAAAAAGAGGAAAAAGTGTTAGACTAGAACTGTAACTTTCCACATAAAGTATCAAAGGTCTTACCCACAAAAAATGTCATCATTCCTCCCTTCCCAAGGGGTCATGGAGGGAAAAGCCTAGGTTGCCTCCACCTTCACCAACACATGTGTGTCAAGAGGACACAGAATCACCAAGACTAGGAAGGACTTCCCAGGGATTTCCAAACCTGCAGAAGGCAACCTTCCCAAGTCACACATATGACCACAAGCAGTGGCTTTCCCTCTATGCTATAACACAAATGCGTCAGCTGATACTCCCATTCCACTTCCTGTAAGAACAGAAACAATCAGAAGAACTAAAGCTTCTCTGTCTCCCACCATCTGCATACGTTTCTGAGCTGTTTCAAAGAGATACTAACAATATTTGTGAGACAGGATGGGGCTTCCTCACCCTTTTTCCATCTGCCCCTTCTCTCCTTCTTTTTCATTATCCCTTTTTTGGGTGGGAAGTCAGTAACTGTTAACACCCAAAAGACATAGAGAACCTGTTAATAATGTATAGGAAGTCAGACAAGAGGTAGAGAGAGGGAGAGGGAGAGGGAGAGGGAGAGGGAGAGGGAGAGAGAAAGAGAGAAAGTGCTCATATGCACAAGTGAGCAAGAGCAAGCTATTTGCTGGCTCACCTGAACAGATGCAGATCACGTGTAAAACCTAACAGCTCAAGGGCCTGATGCTGCTATTCAGCTGTATCTTAGAAGGAAAATAATATTAACTATATTAACTAAGAAACAGAACTCTGAGGAGAAGCAAGTGCGAATAAAGGACCCTGGGTTCAATCCCCAGTACCAAAAAAAACCAAAACAAAAACCAAAGAGAAAGCTAGTTAGACACTAGAAAGAAAAGAGAACGGGAGGAAGAAGGAAAGAAAGAGGCCCCTGGTGCCTATCTGATGTCCATGGATTGCTGACTGATTCCTTGGTAAAAGTTTGAAGCAATGATCTCTGCCTGTGTCTATATTCTTGAATATCTAATAGTAAACTTTTTTTGTTTTCCTGGAAATTGACTCTTTACCCCTCACAGGCAAAATTCAGTTGTTGCACATAGAATAAGTACCTGAAATGCCTTTTGCTACTTTCTGGAGAGAATGTGGGAAAAGCCATGCAGAAAGAAGCTTCCTCTAACTTTTGTAGGGTGCATTCCTGCCTTAGCACAGAGAGGAGATGTGGACGATACTGCAAGGAGTCCTTAACTGGGTATGCCTATCTTGCAATGCACAGCATAATTTAGGAAGGAGCCAGTGTAAGGAGTGATCCCATAAACCAAAAAAATAAATGTTCTAGATATGAATGTTATAGGGAAAAGTTCCCAGATTCCTGATGCCAAGTCTATATAGTGGTTAATTATAGTTAGGGAAAAAAACTAAGGTCATAGATGGCAAATCAGCCTCATACTCAAAGGAACCATTAGAGGACAAGGTCAGGAAAGAATCTGGGGAAAACATGTAGCAAAAAGGAAGTGAGAAAAGATTTTTTTTAAATTTTTAGGTAAAGCCAAGCGTGGTGGCGCACGCTTGTAATCCCAGTACTTTGGGAGGCAGAGACCGGAGGATCCGGGTTCGCAGCCAGCCTCAGCTCTCTCTCTCTCTCTCTCTCTCTCTCTCTCTCTGTCTCTCTCTCTCTACCTAGTGAGGCCCTCCACAACTTCGTGAGACCCGGTTTCAAAATAAAATATAAAAAAATAGGGCCGGGGGTGTAGCGCGGAGGTAGAACACCCCTGTGTTCAATCCCTGGTGCTGCAAAAAAAAATTTTTTTTAGGTAAGATACAGTGTTTATACAAGTACTGTGATTATGATTCACAGGTCTTTGTTGGGGTTCAGGAAATGATAGCCCAAAATATGTGGCATTGGACTTTAAACCAAGAGCTCCTAGAGAACAGCAAATTCAGGGAAGCCTTTCTCTGAACTCCCTCATCTACATAAAGGCCAGATCCATCAAAAAGAACACACATGCCTTCAATCTTCTTACTGAAATTTCACTAAGGAAGATTAAACTCATATCACAGAGGAAGAGACTAAAAATCAAACACCACAACTGGAGCTCAGGGAAAAATTTTCCCAAGCCATTGTCCGTTCTTCCAGCCCATCATCTCCCACTTACTGTCCCTCTAAAAATGCCTGTGGTTCCCACTCCTGTCTCCCCTGTGAAGAGCATATGTAAGTCTTAAACCATCTGCCCCTTCTTTGAATTTTGTACTTTGGGTGACTCCCATGCACAAAGACATGTTAATAAATTTGCATGCCTCTTCTCCTATTAGTCTGACTATTATCAGTTTATTTCAGCAGATTCAATTACTGAACCTTCAGAGGGCAAGTTTGAACTTCTGTGTATCTTCTAGGGCAGGACCACAGAACCAGGTCACCACTAACAGAACAATGATATCTACATATGTGTAAATTTTAATAGCAAAAAAAAAAAAATTTTGTCAAAACCTTTTTAAAACCAGAAAAAAAAACTCACATAAGTACATAACATTTATTTTGTAAAGACATATCACAGTTCAAAGAAAGTTTCAAACTCCATAATGTGAAAGCAATAACAAGCTTTGTGCTCTTAATAACGAGATTATCATTTATGTCATTTACATACTTTATTTATATTAATTTATATATATATATATATTAAATGGAGAAAATCAAACACTGAGCTTGTATAAACATATAAATGTTAAATTAAGAAAAAATATTCACCTATTCGACTTGGATTCACACAGATGACAAGTCTAGTAAAGCAAACTGAACGAGAACCCTCTAGGTAATACTGACCATAAAGCCTATAGACTGTGCCTAGAAGGAAAGAGAAAAAAGCTGAAAAATATAAAAACAATGAAATTTTCAAAAATCAAATGGAATACTGTAGAAAGTATAATTTACTATTCTGTAGTAGAAAGTAAATATTACTACTATATAAAGTTCAGAAAAGAATGAGCGTGTTTGTAAGTTGTCAGTCATGCAGGAGAAAGTATGAGGGGGCCTCCCAGGATACTCATTGTGCTTAATTTCCCAGTGTGAGTATGCTCAGTTTATGAAAAATCATTGAGTTATTATATACTTATGGTTGTGTATTTTTCTAAATGAATGCTGAGATTCAATTAAAAATATTTTCTAAAGAAAGAATGGCATCAGTAATAGTCAATATTCCTAAAAATGTGAGTTTATCCTTTGTTAAAGTATGTAAGAAATGAGGCTCAGCATAAAAACCAATAATAACAGGTCGTAAAGAACATAGTTCTCTAAAAGGAGTTAGAAAAACTCACATTTAGTCAATATATTGAAAGTCTTGAAAAGGATCCTAAGATATGTCTGCTTGAATCCTAAGAAAATGGGCAGTGAGCAGGTCATGTGACTGTGAGGTGTGTGAAGCTAAGTCCACTTAACTGGAATGAACTAATTTCAGGAGAAAATGTTGTACATGCTTAAGTTCCTTGAGATCAACTTAGTGATCTATGAAAGTAACATTTCTTCTGATCCATGGCGATATAACATGCCCCAATTATGAAATCATAAATCCCATATTCAAGTTCCAACTCTCCCAGGTCTCCATTGCCTATCCTCGAGCAAGACATTTAACATCACCGAATCTGTGATTTCTATATACCTAGAATGGGATAATATGGCATGCCCTGTCTGCCTTCCTGGATTATTTTAAGTCATATAAAAGATAACATAAGCAAAGTTCTCTGAGAGCATTACTTAAAAAAAAAACTATGAGGCCGGGCGTGGTGGCGCACGCTTGTAATCCCAGTACTTTGGGTGGCGGAAACCGGAGGATCTGGGTTCGCGGCCAGCCTCAGCTCTCTCTCTCTCTCTCTCTCTCTCCCTCTCTCCCTCCTTAATGAGGCCCTCCGCAACTTCATGAGACCTGGTTTCAAAGTAAAGTATAAAAAATAGGGCCAGGGGCGTAGCGCGGAGGTAGAACGCCCCTGGGTTCAATCCCTGGTACCGCAAAAAAAAAAAAAACTATGAAAGTGTAAAATAATAATGAATGCCCTAAATTTGATGACCCAATCTGATTTGACCCCATTTTTTCTCTTCTCTTCCATCTATCCTATTTGCCAGTGTAGACTTCCTAAAAACACGTATTTGTTATATTGTGCTCCCATGTCAACACTTCAGCAGCCCATGTATGTATGTATGTATGTATGTATTTATATTTGTGGTACTAGGGGTGGTGGAACCCAGGGGCCTTCTACCTGTGGGCTATTCCCCCAGTCCTATTTTTTGCTGAGAGCCTCACTAAGTTGCCGAGGTTGACTTTGAACCTGCAACCCTCCTGTCTCAGCCTCCCAAGTACTGGAATTACAGGCATGCGCCACCACGCTCTGCTCCCTTCTATCTTGACAATCTCAGTCTTGCTGGTCACTCTCGTCACTTACACTTCCCACCTGGAGTCCAATGGCACAGTCTTTCAATCATGTCCCTTCCTGCCTCTACAAATTTGCTCTGTCAGATCCTTCCCTTGCAGGAAACTTCCCACTCTTGTTCTGCTTTCCAAACTCAATGTCTTTTTTTTTTAATATATTCATTTATTGGTGCACTGTAGTTATACATTTTGGTAAGTGTCAAGGTATCAGAAGCATACATGCACACATCAAACTCAATGTCTTTTAAGGTCCTATTCACATCCTTTCTCTCCCATGAAGCTTCTTCCATTAAGTCCAGTAGATTGATCTATGTATTGTCTCCAAATTTCTATGGATATTATTTTCTGAATGTGTCTATCAAGGCTCTTCTCCTCACCAGATTGTAAAGCTCCTTTAGAAGAGGAATCATCTCCTGTATTTCTTCTCTCTTTTCCCAGTAGCCTGCACAACATGGAGCAAATGGTGATGAAACTAAGCTTCTATAAATATTGGTGTTCACAATAAATATGCATGGCAATGAATTAAGTTCATAATTCCTAAGGGAACATCTGACAGTTGCATGAAATCTGTGTATCAAAGGTGTTATTTCTCTTATTTCAAATATGCCTCTGGGAAGTACTTTGAGGAGCTACAGATAAATGCTATACTCTACTATCCTCTATAGAGGGACAGAGACAAAACTAGATCATTGTCCCTGACCTATAGGACTGAGACAAATACAAAAAAAAGGAATCTATATATAGGACTCAGATAAATATAAATCAATTCAAAACGAATAAATATAAAAGATTAATAATCTAATATATGACTTTCATATTAAATATTTAAGGAGTAATTGAGTTCTGACAAAGAGAGCTCTACCAAGTTCCTACCAAGATTACATTAAAAAACCAGCTCAATAAGGATTGGGGATAAAAATGGGTAAGCAAAATTCAACTGGTTTTGACTTGGCCACTAAGTGCACTTGAATAAATCTTGCAAATAGGTCTGACTATAGATGGATAATGACACTGAGATAGGCAGGGTGCTCAGTGGCAAAGGGAAGAGAATGTAGGGAAGGGAGGACAGTGAAGAAATGGAGGGAGAGGTATTTGGAGGCCATGTTAATACTTTTATTGGCATATTGTAATTATACATCACAGTGAGGTTCAAAGTCATACAAACAAACATGCACACAGGTCTTGAGGACATTTTAATTGAATCGTGCTATGGTTTGGATAAGGGTACTCCAAAGGTCCATTTGTTAAAGGCTTGGTCAGGGTGGACATTACTGGGAATTAGTGGTGGAAACTTTAAGAGATATGGCCTCATGGGAGGTTGTTAGGTCACTGGGAGCAGGCCCCTGAAGGGGATTTTGGGACACTTGTCTCTCTGTCTCTCTCTTTTGCTTCCTGGATGTTAAGGGGAACAGATTTGCTCTGTCACACACTCCTTCCATGACATACTGCTTCAAGTCAATGGGGTCAAATGAATGTGAACTGGAACCTCTGAATCTGTGGGCCCAAATAAACCTTTTACCTTTATAAGTTAATTTTCTCAGGCATTTTGTTATAGTGGTAGAAAGCTGACCAACACAGCTAACTTTCATGGTTCTGTTTTTTTGGCTTTTTTTTTCTCCACGTTTTTCCCTTCCATTTTGTACTCATGCCCAGATTGAAAGTGATGGCTTCATAATAATAAATAAATAATTAAGGAAATCAAGAAAAGATCCAAAAGATATGCCAAGAAGGGTTATAAGCTTGGCTCCAGATCTCTCTTTAGTGAGAGACAGAAAATAGGTTTGAATTTGCCTGCCTAGATGGCTGGAAGGCAGTGACAGAATTATAAAGCTCACGGGGCATTTCCTCTTGCCACCCATAGAAGCCAGGCTGCCTGGCATTCATATTTTAAAACATTTTACTCTCAGACTTTAAGAGACAATAATGTTTCTCCCTCTCTCCTAGGGGCTTAAATGTACACGTATCTTCCCATAGACCTGTCTTTAGTATTAGGAATGAGTGGGGCTTGGGGAATAACTGAATTCCTACAGGTCTAACACCCTAGAGAGCTATGGCTCTGATTTTCCCAGCTGAAACAATACTCCTTCACCCCTTGCCTACAGCCTTCAAGATAAGACCAGTGAAAAAAGCAACTGCTAACTTAAGTTCATGACTCTATTGTTTTTACAGTTTACAAAATGCTTTCACAATTATTACCTTATTTGATCTTTACACAGCCCTGTGAAGCCAGCAGAGTAAAGACTATCATCCTCATTGAGTAAGCAAGGTCAAAGCTCAGAGACACACTCTGCCTAGTGCTTGGTCACACAGCTGATGCACTCCTTCAATAGGACTGGAACCTAGGAACTGCAAGTCAGATATCTAGACACAGGGGTTCCAGGAACTGAGGACTGAGCTGCAGGGATAGAAAGGAGCTCAGGGAGTTTCTGAGTCTATGAGAAAGACATAAAATTCCCAAACCAGAAAGGAGATTTAAAAATATCAGTCCAACTCCCTCATTTTACTGATAGTTTGATTGAATGACTGATCTAAAATTATACATCCAGCACATGGAAAAATAGCTCTCCTAATTCCCATTCCAGTATTCTTTTTCACCTACCATGATCTCCTTCCATGTAGGCTGGTTTAAACAAAAGAAGGCACTTTGGACAGAAGTCAGTGAGACAGGTTGGAGGTTTGATCAAATACTCAATGAAACTGAGATCTGCAAATGGATCAACTAAAGTTAAAAGACCACCTCTTGCAAAAAGCTAAGAAGAGATCTGGGAGGTAGGAAGAAGCACCAGATCCAGAATTAGGAGGTCCTCATATGCCTCCCAGCCTTGCCCTTTCCTCCAGAAAGACTCTGGAAACCTGGCGGAGAGTCAGTCTTTGTTTGCAATACCCATGGGAAAAATGCCTACTTCACTGTTTTTTTAAGAGAAGGTACTAAGATAATGGGGAGAGAGTTCATTACAAATGATGATAAGGTATTTCATCCTTTTTGCTGTAGTTTGCTTCCATGGATTACCTGGCTAATTATCCTTCTTTCAGTTAATTTTTGTTTTTGTTTATGTGGCCCACACTATATGTCTAAAGTGAGGATAACACACCACGGTGTTATCACACACAGATTAGACTTTACAAGAACCTGGATTGTTCTTTTTAACACAGGTACCTCAAATTAGATACTGAAGGTATATGGGTACTCCAGAATGTGGCACTAAGACTGAGAACCAATATCTGATCAATGACCTTAAACATCTATAAGTCTTACAAAAAATTATTGTGTCTGACTATGACAATTTGGGAATACCCACATTTCAAAGGAATGTAGATATTGCTGAGTTAAAACTGAAAAGGCAAGAAGAATAAATGAGTTACCAAATTAAGAGTTTATCAAGGAGTCTCCAGCCCAATCCAAATTAGATGATACTTAAACATCTGGGTCCCAACAATGGAAACAACCCTTAAGGCTATCAGAACTTTAGGACATTAGCTTAAAACAGAGATAAATCCACTGGCTCTGAGACCTTGCTCACCAACAAAAACCTGCCCTTGAACTTTAGCTTCTTAACAAGATTTGCCTGCAGGAAACATGTTCACCAGCTGACACAATGTCAATGTTGTCTTAAGTGAGTAAATAAACATTAATTATTGGGTGAATTTCAATTGAGCTGGGGTGGCAAATGGCTAGTCCTCCTGACCCTAGTCACCGTGGGAACGGAAGGGGAAGGAGACTAGAAGGCCTCATTCAAACCACATGCTCTCCCTTCTTTTAGCCTGTCTCACGTCTGTCACTTGTCATTGGTAGCATCGTTGCCACAGGCACCTGCAAACAGAGAAGGCAACATAAGACGACACTTAACCTGAATGGAAAAAAACATGTTTTGGATGGGGTTCAGGACATGCCACCCCAAACAGTATGCCACCTTGACCTATTGAAAAAAGCAGAAGCAAGAAGGTCTCTGATTCCCACTACACAGTCCTCCACCAAAGCAGGTCATAATGCTCGGAAGGATTTTCTGACCTTCCCTGAGGCAGCTCAACGGACCCTTTTGTGAGAGGTGACCTCTCTACACCCAGAGGAAAGGGCACCTTATCCCTGAAAATGAAGGGTCACAGCGAAGAATCTGAACAGGCCTGGCTAAGTTCCCTCAGGTAATTACCATGAGCTCATACCTTTTGGTCTGCCATATTTTTCCATGACTCTCCACTCTTCATCAAACCTCTCAGAAAAACATATAGGTTTAACTGTTTCTTTGGGTCTTCATTTCCTTATGATGTCTCCAATACTATGTGAAAGCTAGATTAGATAAATTTGTATGCTTTTCTTATTAATCTGTCTTTTGTTATAGGTACCTTGCCTATGAACCTAGATTACCCAAGAGGGCTCCACCTGTTTTGTGCCCATAATCAGGGAGAGCTCAACCAGAAAATCCACTAACTCAATTTGCCTTCCCAAATACTTTTGGAAAAAGAAGGAAAAGTTGACAACATTAATCATTTTTAAAAATAAGGTTAATTTATATTAGGTCATTAAGTTTAGCCCAAGTCTTTTCTTCTAAGGCATTTTTTTAAAAATGCCTGAGAGGAGAAACAATGAAGAAGTACATAAATGAACAAATTTAATGGCAATCTATATTGCTAACATTAAAAAAAGCTGAATAAATATGTTAAAGAAAAAATATTCAAATTAAGGTGATTGGAATTCAAGGAATTATATTACTTTTCAATTAGCCAGAAAACTGTTTACCAAAATCACTTGTTTATTGTGCTTTTCAGGTAATGAAGATATTAGAAAATTTAATAATAAGTGTATGCCAGAGTTTGTTATGAAGATAATATCCAGTTGTATAGAATATACTGGGAAGAGAATTTCTTTCAATTGTTATTATATTTAGTGCTACTTCAGAAATAGTCTAGAGTTAAAGAAGGGTGGCATTCTAGTGACAATCTTAAATCCTTTCAGGATGGGAACACAACTGGGTCAGAAAAATGGAAAAGATGAACCACAATAAAAAATCAGCAATTCCTTACTCGAACTTCTTAATCCAAGTGGCCAATTGCTGGCTGTCATTGCATTAATCTAATTATAACTCTTTCCTATTGAATTTTAAAATACATGAAATGGCTGGGAAAAAATAGCAACTTGTAAAAATCAAAGGGTTCCACAGTTAATGTTACATTCAAAGGTAATTACTTAACACAGGCAAAGCTGAACTGCACAACCTACAATTCTGCAACTTTCTATAGGCCCCTTTGCTTCTACTTTAAATAAAAGAAATTCCTTTCATTTTGTCAAGAAAACTTTTCTCTACCTCACTACTGCCTGACAAGGGAACAGATGGCAATTTAAGGGGAGAATTTATGAGAGCCACAATCTTAATGTTGCATAAAGGAAAGAAAAAGACTCGCATCAAAACCACTGACAAATGTACTTGCTAATATTAATGCACTCCCCATTCATCCAATATGCTTCCTAATTGCTTTTCTGTACATAATAATGTGGCACCTGCTGCTCAACATTGCAAACGCATCAGGATTTCTCCAAAGTCAAACAGCTCTGCAACTGGCCCTCTCCCAGTGATAAATGTAGAGCACTGTATCACGCACAGTTCCTGTCAGTGGCATAATTAAAATTTTATACTTACAGAAAAAGATAGTAAACAATCAGTTCTTAAATGGATTCACAAGAGGAACTCTTGTTACAGCCAACTTTATAATTAGTATGCATCATGTACTGCTAATATATCCATGACAAGAAAATAGGAAAAAAATTAGAAACTTGAGTTGTTCCCTTTAATGCAATGTTAAACTACTACTTAAAAAAAAGAAGGAAATAATCTACTGTTACTGTACTGTTACATTAAGAGCTTTCTCTCATGTTAGCAAGCTGCTTCCTCCACAGAATTTGTCTATGCTTTTTCCAGTGACTATGAGAATAAGATTAAAGTAGGATGGAAAAAACTTTTGTATGCACACATATCAATGAAAAGATAACCCCAAATTCTATATGTTTTGCAGTACAGGGATCAGAAAACTATAGCTTGTAGGGCAAATCCATCCCACAGATTGTTTTCAAATTAAGAATAGTTTTAACCTTTTTAAATGATTGAAATAGAAATCAAAAGGGAAATAATATTTTGGAACACATGAAAATGATATGAAATTCAAATCTCTGTCCGTAAATAAAGTTTTGTTGGAACACAGCCATGCTCATTCATTTACATATTGTCTGTGTCAGCCTCCTTGCTAAAAGGGCAGAGTTGAGTGGCTGCAACACAGACTGTGGTCTGTAAAGCTTAAAATATTTACAGTCTAGTCCTGTGCAGAAAGAGTTTGCTGACCCCTGATCTAAGGCATTTGTCCTCTATAAATTTATGTAATTGGAGCAAATAGCTATTTATATGTGTGTGCACACCAAAACGATTAGTGATCAATGAGATAAAAGTAGGACTACAGCAAGTTTATATCTGTGTGTGTGCACATCTGTGTGTGAAAGGTTGAAAATTATAATTCTAAGTGTAATTAAAAATTAATGTCTGAGTTGTGATAAAAATCTAATTATATTAATTATCTGGGTTTTTATCTTGGTTATAATTATATCTAGAAAATTTAGTGCTTCACTTTTGCATCTAAACATTTTATGTTCCTTATGTCTGTAAACAGTCCATTTTGTTAAAAAACAACCAAATGATAGCACAATAATAATAAAAAATTACTTTTAGCTATCATTCAATGTTGAACTAATAAGAGATTTAGTAAAATATTACCACTATATTTTTCTTACAAAGCTATGACTAAGCTAAAAAATGTTATTTGATAAAATTGCTCGGAACTATATACATACACACCCCAAAACACAAAATACTCAAACGAATGCCTGTAAAACTAGTGAAATCAGAATAAAGTCTATGGATGGTGTCAGTCTCTGTTTCCAAGGTTCGGCTGTTGTTACTAATGGGAAAAAACTAGTAAAGAGTACATGAGACCTCTATGAACTAATTTGGCAACTTCCGATAATTGTTGAATCAATAATTATTTCAAAATTTTAAAGATTTAAAGTTATTCATAACTTTAAAAGAAGAGGAGCCTTCTTTAGACAATACAGGTAGTTCCTTTAACTGATATGAAATTATATTATACCCGGATTTTCAAAAAGTTTACAGGGAAAAAGAAAATAACGAGTGAGAGAGAGAGAAGTAAATAGATAAAGAGATTCCCACACTCTCCCTATATGAAATGAGTCTGAAAGAAATCAATCGGTTTAATTTCTTCTAATCAATATTGTGTTGGGGGGGACCAGCCAGAAGGATTATTCGGTTTGGTGGACAAAGCACCTATTTGGCCAGCAGTTTTGCTTTGCGTGTGTAGTCACAAGTTCCTCTTCAATAAGTCTGGCCTGCAGGGCCTGATGACTATTTCTTTGCCCCCCTGCCCCTCTTTTCTTGTACCCCAAGCACCTTCCTATTGGCCAGAACCCTCCTTTATTGTACAATTACCATCTTTTACATCTACATGAAAATCCTTTTCTTCACAGCTGAAAGCTGAAAGGGAAGGGAATTTGAATTGAGAGGATTTTCACTTGTTTTGCTTCACCAGGAAAGCATGCCCTGTAAGATGCGGTGCCTTTTAAAAAAAATCGCTGTTCCTTTGAGCAAATAGTGTATTAATTCCAACACTTTTTGAAAGAGGGAGGGAAACTACCTATGAATATAAATAAAGTGACAAATTCCACAACTTAAAGATCTCAGGGAGATTAAGGTCTAAATCAGAGGCACAGATGCAGATAAAATAATTTGTATCATGAATGAAAATGTTACACACTAAACTCCTAGGAAAAACAAAACCCTTTTCTTGAAGATAAAACTGCATAAAAATTGCTGCTGTGAGTGAAGAAATAAAGTATGTTTTTAGTTTTCATGCCAGGAAGGAGATGAGATTCATTTTTATACCAGCTCCACAAAGGCTTTCTAGCAACCTGCTTAGAATACAATAGATGGGATTTAAATTTTCTTTTCCTTTACGTGGCTTGCTCATTTGCATGCTAGGCCCCAGAATGGTCTCTCTCTCTCTCTCTCTCTCTCTCTCTCTCTCTCTCTCTCTGCCATTTCACAGAAACACTGCGATCTGAGCGCTGGGAGCAAACTGAAAGGTTCAAGGGTGCTTGTGAGTTCAGCAGAAAGCTCTTTTATCAGTGTATTTGCAAGGGGAAAATGTAGTCTCTTCCCTACTTCATTGGGCAACTTTTCCTTTGAGGGACAGCTTCAAAAATCTCCTCCCCAGAAACACCTTTCAGCCCAGAAAGTGCTCCTGATTCCTCAAAAAACACAGAAGCAAACTCGCCATGGGGGCTGCTAATGAACAAAGGCAAAATTAGTGTTGCCTTAGAAGGATTTTAGAAAAAGGATCGCTCTACCCTTCTGCACCTTGGTGTCAGTTTCTCAAATTTCTTCATTTAAAATATTAGGCATGGCTGTTATTCCAGCCTACAAGAAAGTCCAAGGGGGCTGAGGCACAGAAGAGAGAAGCTATCCAGACTTGCCTTTCAAATCCATTTTAGGGTGATTAAAGTATACACAAATGTCCCACGTATCCATCCAGTGACTAATAATTTAACAGAAGAGGAGGAAATAAATGCAAGGCATTTTGTAACTCAAATAGAAAATAGCAATCCAATCCAATGATTGCAGTCAGTTTTTAAAGCCTAGACAGCACATTCTCATCATAAAAAGACATACTGTATATAAAGAGAAACGCTCCTTCATTGCAATATAAAGATCTCAGATGTGATGCCCGACGAAATAATAAAAGGACTATATTCATCAACAGACTTAAACCTGCAGATTATTCTCAGTTACTGACAGACAACTGTTCATAAGAGCTGGAAGATGTTGGGATGGCATTCCTATGTAAATAAGAGGGAGTGGTGCTGGAGTGTTGCTTTTTCCAGCAACGCAAGAGCCCTCACAGCAGGAAATGTTTTATTGTAATGCAAATGTATTTGATTTCCTCCAAAATCCCCTTTCACTGTCTTTCCTGTCTGAATGTAACATCACACCATATTTGCAATTCTATTAAGCACCATTTTATATTAGCCTAATTTACGTAACCTGCCTAATAGGAATCGGAAATGTTACAGTTATTTTACTGGATCCAATTAGTATTTCATTGTTTTAGCCTGAGCACAATATTGTACAATAGTCCTCAATACTCAGCTAAATGGGATAGGATGTTCTCCACGTAATACGATAAATGGAAGCATATGTTTTAAGCTAATTAAAACGCAGTTAAAACCTGCCTGAACTGAAACCAATTGCAGCCTTTAATATCTGGTGAGTGACTATTTTTTTAAAATCTAATAATGAAATGTCATATCATAGTGAACTTAAGGAAAAAATATAAAAGTTAAGTACTGAAAATAGCTGGACTAAATTACTAGTGGATTATTTCCTGGAAACACATTTTCTCTTTTTACCTTTCACACATTGAAAAAGAGTGAGTTTTTTCCCCAAGTACACAAATTCATAAAACGTGTAAACATTATTGATTTAAATATATCAGTTCAGGAGAGAGTGAGAAATAGTTTAAGTATTCCACAAATAAAAATAGTTTATTTTAACACCTCTTCAATTTTAAGATATATCAAGTGCTACATTTTGTTCATATTGTAAATAATATATTTAAGCAAAAAAACTTACATAATTCAAAATTATGAAATTCAGAAGTCAAAATTTTACAGCCATGATTTTACAGATGTTCCAAAGGTAAAATAAACATATCAACCGCTTCATAAGGGGACGCCATAAGTATAAAGAAAACTAATCTGCTGTATCAATGTTGGGAAAAAATAATAGTAACCATTGTAGTTATCAACAGTATAAACACTGTATATAAAATATAAATTCTTTATATGTAATTCCTGATAATGTAGGAAAATCTTTTTTTCTTTAATTTCATAATTTTTCTATTCAGTTCATATTGGGCTGTTATTCTGTTTTTATCTTATTGTTCCTCTAAGAACCACAGGCTCTATTGAAATATAAGTCAGAAATATCCACTTATATCCAGAAAGAAAAAATAGTGAGTGACACATAACCCAATTAAAAGCATATTTGCTTCTTATTTTTTAAACAGACACCTCTCAAACCTCATTTCAATGAAAAGAAAACAGTAGTTGAAATTGCAGCTTGGCCAAACATAACTTTCAGAAAAAGAAAATATGTATGAAAGGTTTTTCATACATTAAAAGAGAGGTAAAAGTTTAATGTTTAGCAAAATATCAGATGCAATATTTGGTGGGTAAAAAAATCTTACTTTTTTTCACTGTGGCAATGGTAAAAACAACACTGAAGTGAAGTCCTGGGCTGACTGGAGATTTTTAACAGTAATAGTATATTGGTTATACTAAACATAAGAGTGCGCTTTATGTCATTTCTTTCGACTTTGCCATTAACTCCATAACAGCTGGCATCAAATGCACTAAATTGTGACATAATGAGCTTGTATATTGCTAGCAATTACAGAGTTAAGTTGAATAAATCCTTAGAGTACAAAATAAGTGCGCTTTCCACCTGACAATAAATTAAAGGTGATGCTTGCCTTAATTTAAAATTGCCTAAGATCATATATAAAAATCAACAAAAAATACTGTGATTGAAACCACATCTCAAAACTTGCCAGGTATGACTATATCCATTTCATATATGTTTATGACATCTGTCATCCCGATCTGTTATTGGAACACTTTCTATGTATTGCTGAGCTATGAAGTATGTTTGTGATAACTATACTTCTGAATTAAAAAGCATAAATTTTGAATGCTATATATCTTAGTTTCCTTGTCAATATATATGTTTGAACAGAAACTAGATAAGCAAGCCATAATATTCTCTTAAAAGTAAGATACTAGAAGGGCTGTGCTTTTAGGAAAACAATACAGTTAAATGTCTGAAGACCACATTTAGTTTGGATGCTCTTGGTAACCACATAAACATCACTTCTTGAGTGGAACTCATATAGAACATTACATGAATTTTTCTTTAATTTTTGAAAATATAAAAATAAAATTTTGAACATACAAAATTAATTTACACACACTAAATTCTTTTGGTGGTCTGGAAGGTATATGCCCAACTCATGCAGATAGTACAAGTTTTAATATATCCATTCCAACCAAGTCCGCTGACTGTTTTGGGACATTGACCAATCTCATCATTGCCTCATTTCCTATAGAATCAATTTGTATTATTGGGTATAAAGGAACAGATTGATATAGATTCAAAGTACTAAAGATCAGCCAGCCCTAAAAGAAACTAAGCTCACTGACAGACCAGAATTTGAAGTAGAGATTACAAAAGATAGCAATTAACCATTACTTTCTAAGTCATTGATGTTATTCAAGACCTGCTACTCCAAAATATGACACCTTGACATACTAAATATTTTAAGCTGGAGAAACAGCATGTGTATGAAAGTCTTGCCAACCTTCCCCTACCCTTTTCCCCTGCACCAGACCATAAAAGCTAGGAAGGACTTTCTGACCTTCCCTGAAGCAGGCCATATGACCCTCATGTGAGAGTGCACTCCCTACACCCAGAGAAAAGGAGCATCTTTACTGTGGAAGGCACAGGGTCACAGAGAAGACTGAACAAACAGGTGTTGCTAAGCTCCTCCCTCATTTATTATTAAGTCATACCCCCTTCCAATTTTTCTTCTCTAAGACTGTCAACTCTTTATTAAACCTACTATAATTTACACTGACTTCCCACTGACTATTTCCTTGGAACTTCATTTCCTTACAAATGCTCACATAAAACTTACATTAAATAAATGTATATGTTTTTCTCTTGTTAATATGTCTTTTGTTATAGGAGCCTCAGCCAAAGAATCTAAGATGGGAAGAAGGAAAAGACATTTTTCCTTTCTTTTGCTGTCTAATTCTCAGACCTTAAATAGGTAGAAGCAAAGGTGAATACGTGAGGACTAAAAGGATTTTTTTAAATCAGCAGGAACATTCTATTCCCTTTAAAGACTCATCCAAGGCCTTTACCAACAGACACAAACCAAAGTAGCCATTTAAAGCACTACATAGTAAGGTGCATGCCTATAATGTGGGGAAATGCTTGAACATCTGAAGCTTGTACCAACTGCTCCATCAATAGCTGCGTTCTGCTAGTGCCTGGCTGTGGTTAAGGGTAAGAGTATAGAGTCAGCAGAAGTAAAAGAAATAAATAAATGTTACTCCACTCCTTCTACATGCAGGTGTTGAGGGTGAGGGGCCCATTTCTCAACTCAGGATCAGCAGGGTCCTTGGCTAACAGGACGGAAAAGAATTTCAGCATGTGCCAGTCAGAGACATAGAGGCTTATTTAGGAAAGTAGGAAATACACATTCAAGGGAGAATGCAGGCTATCTCAAGAGGAGCAAGACCCTTGGGAAGTGCAGGGCTCTTGTCTTATAGAGGACTTTTGTGAGGAGTGGGTTAGAGGTAGATGAGGATGATCTCCATGTGGTAGTCCCCAGGCAGTTTATGGAGTCTGGTAGTCTGGTCAGCTTTAGGGAGGATGATCTCAATCTGGTAGTCCTGAGGCAGTTTCTGGTGGTCTGGTCATGATGAGGTAGGATAGAGGATATATTAGGCAGAAAGGAGACATTGGGAAAATATAGATTTAAAATTTTGAAAGTTCATGAGGTGTGTTCAGTCAGGCAGAAGCCTTAATGAGTCCACACCCTTAATCACAAAGGCTCCTCTCCACACCTGAGATGCTTAGTGTAAATAGGGTGGGTGAGGAGGACAAAGGTCAGATCCCTCTGCCTATCTGTTGCCAGGGAAACTGAACACTAAGAGGAAGTCCTGCCCTCCACTGTGTGACCCTACCTACCCCCTCCTACAAAAGAACTGAGAAAGCACAGGGACTCTCTCTTGCTTGCTTGGAGGAATGGACTCATGCAGAGACTCACTCTCCCTTTTTGAGATGGCCCCTGGCTCCCTGAACCTGTATCCCCACCTTTCTTAAATTAATTAAACCTTTGCCTTTTTCTGATGGCACGTGTTAAAATTCTTATTCATCATGGAGGCCAAGGACCCACAGAATTAGCGTATTTCCCCATGACAGTTATCCTCAGACTGATCAAGGTCTTTATTATCTGATTAACAGATAAGCTGGAGAGTCCTAAATTTTGTTTCTCAAGATACCGTATCTGTCTTGTTAACAATGCACAGGGCAATTATAGTTTCTTTCAGTTAACTCTAAGATCTACAGACTTCCCAGAAATTTGGGAGAGACAGGCCTGAGAAAGAGAACTGGTTTGGGGAGTAAAGATTGAGGCACTTTAGTACCAGGTTCTTATATTAAGTTGTATTTTACTTTTCCTTTCTGTTCCCGTCTGGCTCCTTTTTACCTTTTTATTTCTTGTATCCTACATCACAGGGATAAAATCAAATGCAAGAAATTTTATTCAGCATTCCCAACCCTTTTTTCAGTTAGCTGTGCATCGATCCAAAGGATTCACTTATGTGGTGACCAAAACTGATGGCTCACGTAGCTGAAATGACCACAAAGAGATTTGGGGATATTATCTACAAAGCTTTTACTGATGCACATGTTCACAGATACACACATTTTGCAACCACAGAATGACTGAGATAGGATCTATGGACAAAAAAGTGGGAGGAGTATTGATGGGGATTATTTCTTTATCAACTAGTCTTCATTTGTTCAATATTGTAAAGAATTTTAGATTAATCTAACCCCCTCTGTTTATTCAGTGCATCTTAGAATTACATCTCAGATCATCTTTCCTTTTTATACTCTTTAACTTTGTAATTTTTCTTAGTATTAATAATAAAAATCAATAAAGACAATATTTTAGAGAAAAAAAGAAAAGACTGTCTCCAATTGATTTAGAAACAAGAGGTGAGTTTTGGAATTTCAGTTTATAAAAAGTATACCATGGTGTCTCTCATGGTTAAATAATCTGCTGACCAGCATCCCCACTAATCTCTCAAATCTAAATAACATATGAATTTCCCTTTTACTTCTCACTCATAAAACCATTAAGAACCCCCATCGACTGACATTCCTTCTTTCAATGGCCAAATCTTCAAATGGGACTGGCCACTTTACTTGTGTTCTGGGATGTGGATTTGTGGGCAGATGACAAGGTGCTAATGAGGAGCTAATGTCCTTGCAGCTGGCAAACTGCCAGTTGGGATGGGAGGATTAGAGCATTTGTCTGCATTAGCCCTGCACAAAGGAGGGAGGGAATGGTGGAAAGCCAACTCCAGGTCCTATAACTTGACTCACATTGGATATTTTGTCCTATTCTTAAGTTAAGGAGCTATTTCAGGACAATTATGCACTTTTCCTAGGTGACATGGCTGGCTCTCCTGCGATACACTTGACTTGGTTCTCATTGTGGAATAAATTAGTTACAATAGGCAAGTTCAGAACCTTTCCCACCCCATCACCAACTCTGGATATAATTGTATTAATGAGGAACCAGGTGAAACTTCTTTTCTACATTTATACAAGTGTTAGTTTATACAAGTGTCCAGCCAGATCATAACTTGAATTCAAAATTTATTTTTAAAGGGAATGGCACTTTATTTTCTAATTTTGTTATCAACAATTCACATCATCAGTTTCTAAGCCAGGCAACTGATTGGGGAGGGGGAGAGACTTGAAATTTCAATGGATTCATATACCTGAGCAGAATATAGCTTAGTTCTTCTACTTTGGCCACTTTTACCCAGGTCTCCCAACATTCATTTCAGTAACAACTATCCCTGCTATGTTTTAAAGTCTCATGGCTACCTCAAAACCAATAAAATACCTAGGAATAAACCCAACCAAGGAGGTAAAAGACCTCTACAATGAAAATTACAAAATACTAAAGAAATTGAAGATCTTAGAAGATGGAACGATCTCCCTTGCTCTTGGATAGGCAGAATAAATATTATCAAAATGGCCATTCTACCAAAAGGATTTACAGAGACAATGCAATCCCTATCAAATTACCAATGTCGTTCTTCACAGACTCAGAAAAATCAGTCATCAATTTCATATGGAGAAACAAAAGACCCTGAATAGCCAAAGCAATTCTTAGCAATAAGAATCATGAAGGAGTTATCCCAATTCCTGGCTTCAAATAATACTACAGAGCTATAGTAATAAAAACAGCATGGTATTGGCACAAAAACAGACACATGGACCAATGGAACAGAATAGAAGATACAGAAACAAATCCACACATTTATAGCCAATTGATTTTCAACAAAGGTGCCAAACACATACGTTGGAGAAAAGACAGGCTTTGCAACAAATGGTGTTGGGAAAATTGATTATCCATTTGTAGAAAAATGGAATTCAATCCTTACCTTTCACCCTGCACAGGAATCAACTCAAGATGGATCAAAGATCTGGAAATTAGACCACAGACTTTGAAGCTACTAGAGGAGGGTATAGGTCCAACACTCCAACATATAGGTATAGGTAGAAACTTCCTCAACAAGACCTCCAAAGCTCAGGAAATTAAGTCAAGAATTAATAAACGGGATGACATTAAACTAAAAAGTTTCTGCTCATCAAAGAAAACCATCAAGATTCTAAAGAGAAAGCCTACAGAATGGGAGAAGATCTTTGCCAGCTATCCCTCTGATAGAAAACTAGTATCTAGAATACAAAGAACTTAAAAGACTTTATGCTAAAAAAAAAAAACCCCAATGAAGAAATGGGCCATTGAACTAAATAGACACTTCACAAAAGAAGAGATACAAATGGCCTATAAATACATGAAAAAATGTTCAACACCATTAGCAATCAGGGAGATACAAATCAAAACTACCCTGAGATTCCATGTAACCCCAATCAGAATGGCAATCATCAAGAAGACAAAAAACAATAAATGCTGGTGAGGATGTGGGAAATAGGAATTCTTCTACACTGTTGGTGGGATTGCAAATTAGTCCAGCCACTATGGAGATCAGTGTGGAGATTCCTCAGAAAATTGGGAATGGATCCACCATCTGATCGAGCGATACCACTCCTGGGTATCTTTCCAAAAGGACTGAAATCAGAGAATTTCAGTAAAATATGCATATCCATGTTCATAGCAGCACAATTCACAATAGCCAAACTATGCAACCAGCCTAGGTATCCATGAACAGATGAATGGATTACAAAGTTGTGAGAGATACACACAATGGAATTTACTCAGCAATGAAGAAGAACAAAATTATGTCATTTGCTAGAAAATGGATGAATCTGTAGAACATTATGTTAAGTGAGATTAGACAGTCACAAGAACAAAATTGTGTCATTTGCTGGAAAACAGATGGATCTAGAGAACTTTATGTTAAGTGAGATTAGCCAGTCACAGAAAGTGAAGGGTCATATGTTTTCTCTAATATGTGGATATGTGGAAGCTAGGGAGTAATTGGGATATCAAAAGGACTTCAGATAATGGAGGAGAAACTCCAGTGGAGACAGGGAGGTGGTCTAGAGGAGGCAAGGGGAGAGGGAGGATCAATGAAGGAATCACTTCCAGTAACATTATGTACATATGTGAGAATAGCAATATGAATCTCAATACCCTGTAGAGGGAAGGGGGGAGAATGGGGAGGGAGCAAGGGAAAAGCCCACCAAGTACTATGTGCATGTATGTCACTATCATTATGATTTACATTATGATATGAGTCCAAAATGTACCAATAAAAGTATATAAAAATAAAATCTCATGGCTATGCTTATTAATGTAGATTTTCATTTACATAAAGAAAAGGGGGAGGATTAAATTAAACAGAAATATAGGTTTGGAAGTATAAAATAAATATGGTTTTTTTCTTGGAAATAATTTTTAAAAAATGTTTGATATAGGCCAGGCATGGTGGCACATGCCTGTACTTGGGAGGCTGAGACAAAAGGATCTCAGGTTCAAGGCCAGTTTCAGCAACTTATTGAGACCCTGTTTCAAAATAGAAAATAAAAAAGGCTGAAGGTGTAGCTCGGAGGTAAAACGCCCCTGGGTTCAATCCCCAGTACAAAAAAAAAATTTTAAAAAAGCTTGATACATGAAAATAAATATTATTAATAAGCTGAATAATAATTCTAAGCTGAATATACAGTAAGCTACATTATATACTTTTATTTTAAGGCATTTCTTTTATAAAGATATAAGAATGTGTTCAAAGTATTTATTTTAGATACACAGAATATATATGTATATTCATTCTTCGTGGTAATTTGAATTCCCTGTATGATTTGATAACTAAAAATCATGAACCAAGGACACACACACACACACACACACACACACATACACAATGATCCAGCTATATCACCTGTACCATGTAGACTACCACAGCTGTCTTCTAACTGTAATCCTGAATTCCACCCTTGTCCTATTATTTTCCACACAGCAGCCAGTCATATCTATGAGAAATAAACCAGAAATCATATTGTATCCCAACCTTACAAGATCTGTCCCTGGCCCACTTCTCATAATTATCTCTTTTCCTGTCTCCACCCCACTCACCGAGCTTCAACTCCACTTTCACTTTGGGTTCTTCAAAACACAACAAATGGTTCCCAGCTCAGGACGTTAAGAATTGCTGTTCAGTGTGCCTGGAATGTTCTTCTCAGAGGCAGCCACGATGATTCTTTTTCACCCTTCAGATGTGAGCTTAATTGGCCTTCAAAGAGTCCCCTGCCTGCTACTACCCTTCTGTCAAAAGCATATTTCTCTTTGCAGTCTCTTGTCCAATACTTTATTTTTCTTTCCATAGCATGTGACCACAGCATTTCCTTCTTTTGCAGTGGTTTTGTTTGGTTTTGCTTGCTAGTTTTCTTCCATACGTGAGTCTTTCTCACTGATGTGTCCCCAGGGCCTGGCATGGCACCTGCACTTCATACGAACTCAATAACCATTTGTTCAATGGATGAATGAATGTAAGATGTTGAGTAAGGCCTAAAACATTTTAAGTTGCAAGTTTTAAATATAATGTCATCTGTAGAGACAAACTTTTTTATGGTGTTGAAAAATAGTTGAGTTTTAGGCAAAAGAAAAACATCAATTTGGAGTTATTTTATATATTATTGATTCTACTTTTATTTCTGTACTGGTAACCAGTATCCTACTGGGGACTCTTATTTAGCTTTTCAGAGATAATGGTAAAAACATATTAACTAAATACTTTTCAAAGAACTTGTATTAGTCATTTAACCTTCACCTTGCAGATGAAGAACCTGAAATGCTTGGGGAAGCCTTAACCTGCCAGGGACATAGGACCAGGAAGTGGAGACCTGAATTTGAATCCAGACCCTCTACCACAATATGCCATCACCTCCGTTTCTGAGTGCATAGCGATCACTTTTAACAAATTGCCCAAGGGCCACAATATCTCATACCATACACATATAGGAACAAATGAAGGCAAACAAAAAATAAAAGGGGAAGGACTTAGAGTATCATGGCATGGCTCCAGTTTGGAGTGGTTGATTCATCCATTCCTCTTTCAGATGGGTCTGAATTATAAGATCCTTCTCGCGCTCTTATCACAATTCACTAAAAATTGCTTCGCTTGTGTCATAAACAGTCCAGCTTCTTACACCTTATGATCTTTGCCCTCTGCTGGCCCTGGCTATATTTGAGTACCCACAGCTCTCTTTTTCTTACTTTTCAAAGATTTTCAACAGCTAAATGACCATGGATAGTGGTTATGTCACTACTGTTGCCCATATCTAACGACATGGGAGTGGATACCAGATCAAAGAGACATAATGTGGGAGCAATCACCCATTGGGCTACATGGAAATCGAGAGAGAGAGAGAGAGAGACCTTCAGAAGATGGCTGACACCAGTTGAGGAAGTGGCCTTACCAAGTACATCAACTGAACTGAAGAAACTTTCAACAGGTCCAAGAGCATCTGTGATAAATCCCACATGAAGACTGAAAAATATCAACCATATCACCAGCCAACAGCCAAAGGGCATGGACTTTGTCAGCAGGAATGTGGTGAAGGCATGGACTGACCAGCTCCACAGTGAAGTGGAAAACTGGCCAGATAAAAGGATGAGGCAAAGTAGTAAGACCATGAGGAAAATATTTCTCATGCATTTGCTGGCTCTGCTGGTTTTGCTGTCATCACACAGGTATAGAATTTGATGAACAATGGATGTAGGCTCAAAATATAAATATCTGGGTGAGTGTGAGTAATAAAAACATTATAAAGCAGATTAAAACAAGTAAAAGGTAAATAATACAGAAATGAGTGGGTGTGGCTGTATTCCAATAAAACTGTATTTTTGACACTGAAATTTGAATGTAATATCATTGTCATGTGTCATGAAATATCATTCTCCTTTTGATTTTGTTTCAACTATTAAAAATGTAAAAAGCAAATTCTTAGCTCATAAGCTATCCAAAAACAGAAAAAGGACCTGATTTTCCCCAGAGGTCATAGTTTGCCAACCATGACACTTTAGTATTACGGGGGAAAAAAAGGGCCAAACAAAACAAAAACTCTAAGATGTACTTCTAACAGGAAATGCATGTCTTGGAATGTCAAGTTTTTTTAATGTATGAACTATAGTCTTTATATTTGTACATAATTTTAAAACTTTATTCAAGTGTTATAAGCATGCAGAAAAATGTACAGCTTGATGAAGTTTCACAAACCCGACACAATCATGTAACCAGCCCTCAGATTTAGAAACAGAACATTAACAGTCTCAAGAATCCCCTATTACTCACCAAGAGTAGCCACACTACCCTGACTTCTAAGTGCACAGATTAGCATGGTTGTTTTTGTTTTTTGTTGTGGTAATTTAGGTTAAAAAAAATCACACAAAATGTCGCAAGATAAAGTATGGCAATACTATAAAAACAACAAAAAAATTAGCTTGTGTAACTGAAATTTACATATTTGAAACAACCCAATCATAGTCTAGAAATGAAGAGATTTTAGAGAACATCCATATTTACACCCTCATGTTATACCAGATTCCCAGAGTAATATAACTAATATATTTATAATTCAATCATGTATACAAATGTTAGTTAGCTATGCATTATGCACACGTATATATGGTCAAAATCTATACACTGATAACATGTGCGTCAATACTACTGACAATGAGTAAAATAAATTTCTAGTTATGCTATTATTATCAAAGTTAATATCTCTCTTGTTTTCATTCCATAATTGACAAAGCTCTGGGTTTTTTCACATCAAACATCTAACAATGTCTAATACTCTCCATTATTGGCACTGCTAATAAAAATGAAGGACTTTACTTCAAGTCACAAATGATTAGCTTTCATGATAAGGTGCAGTCTGAAAAATTGTGAACTTATCAAGTCTTTTCTTTTGCTATATATACTAAGATCTGTGTGAGTGTTAGCTGTAATATCAACTAAATATAAAATAACACTTTGCTAATTTTATTGAAATTACAACAAAAAAATTTTAAAGCACTATACCAAATTTAGACATTTAAACAATCTGGTAACAGTGCAGAAATTTTAAAACTGTGCTACATTCCCAAACTTAGATATGAATATAAGAGCAAAGTTATATAAAAGGTAGGCTGGAAACTATGGAAGAATTTTCTAACACTATTTCATGCAGCCTCCTATTCAATACATTTTTTTTCCACATCTCTCATCCACCCCATGGATATTTTCACCAGAAATTTATTTTAGACTAATAGAATTTTCATAATTGTTCTATGGAGCAAAATTTAAATATATCATTTTAAGTGTAAATAGCAATATATATTCTGTCCTGAAATAACTCATTAGTATTTCTAAGTATAAAAATAGAATACAAATAGAATACTTCTATTCTAATTGTATACTGGGGATTGAACCCAGGGGCATTCTACCTCCAAGCTACACCCTCAGCCCTATATTTTATTCTTTATTTTGAAACAGGGTCTCACTAGGTTGCAGAGGGCCTCACTAAGTAGCTGAGGCTGGCCGCGAAACCGGATCCTCTGGTCTCAGCCTCCCAAGTACTGGGATTACAAGTGTGCGCCACCACGCCCGGCTCAAAATAGAATATTTCTAAAGATTTAAATGGGTTTGGATAATCCTGCACAGTGATGTTTTGGTCTCTGCTATCAGCCTGCTTTGTGACCTTGACCATGTCAAATTACCTTAAACTTTAGCCTCATCATCTAAAATGTAATGCTGTGAATTTTCTTTCCAGCTCTAAAAATATAGTTATTCCTCTAAGAACATGAAAGTAATTAATGTCCAATCAAAAGAATTCTCCTTTCCAGAAATGCCTGAATATAAAATAGTTAAGAAAGAATTAAAGTTTAAAAACAATTTTCCTGAAATGTTATGAATTTCTCTAATAGTTCAGAGGCTAAGTGTTAAAACCCTTCAACATTAAGAAGTGGATATTTTAAATAGGAAGAACACATTCTACAAACAAGCAAAGTTTCCAAATGATAGCCAAAAAGATTTAGCAACTCTGTCTTTCAAAAGCGAGACTTCTGTGGCTTCCTGACACTGGTCAGTATAGATTCAATGCAATGGAAAGCCCTGTAACTCTGGGCTGTCTCCCACTATGACTTTCAATGAGATTGAGTCCCAAGGATGCATGGACTGAGTCCCATTGAAAGTAATGGAGTAAGCAATCACATGCCGTTTATTCAAGGAGACACAGCCCTGAAATACAAATCTGCACTGACTCATCAACATAAAGAATGAAAATGTACAAAGATGTCAAAGCTACAAATGTGCCCCTTGGTAACACTGACCCAGAGGCAGAAAGGTCAAAGACCCAGCCTAAGGTAGCATGGCCCTAGGAACAGATGCTGTTCCTTCTCCTCACATTTTCTTTTCAGCAGTTGTTGACATGATGTTAATTGCTATACATAATCATATGCCTGTCTCTGTCTTTTTCATTTCCATTTTTAAGTATTGAGAATCTAGAAAAGAAGATTTTGCCTTAATAGCCACAGTTGGTCAAATTCATTATAAATGAATTTTTTCCCTTCTGTTTTAGTGTGCGTATGTTGATTTCCCTAATTTCTGACAATTTCACAATTGGCTTTTGTCAGCCAATACTGGTTGGCTCCAGCCCACTACTGGGTGTTTTTCTCTTTATGTTGGAACAGTCAAGTTCACATTATGTCAAGGATCACAAGGGATTTGCAAAATAAGTTAACACTTTCCCAGATAATCCTTTGATTAGTTCTAAGTAACTGACTCGAGGGGATCCGCAGTTCTGGAAAGGCATATGCCTCCTGTTTGTGGCATGACTCATCTCTGTCTGATACAAATAAATTTAAAGGTTTTCATTTCAAATTTTTGATGTGGAAAAGGTAAGTTCATCTCAGCTCCCCTAGACTCTTTGTGTGTTCTTGGTTTGTTTTAACTTTTTTTATGCCTTGCCTCATTTTATAAGATGAAGCTAATAATATAGTAGTACACTATTGATGTTATGGGACTATAACCGGAGTCCTTCTCAAATCTTTAAATTTTCAAATACCACTACAGTATATAATTTACCCCATGAAATGCAATAATGTAAAAGGAAAAAAAAAGTAACTTCCTCAGGCCCCTAATGATCCAAGAAATATAGGTTATAAGTCATTTATGAAGCCACTTAAATAAATTGTACCATTTATAATTTTCTCTAAAGTTTCCCTTTTATTTGAAGCACAGCTTTTGACTCTTAGAAACTGCCTAATGAGTCACCTTTTCTTATTTCTTTTCAATGAACATAATAGATTCTTCAGTTACAGATTTCAGTCATAGATAAATTCAACATTGCAATTTTGAATGTATCCAGAACTTCTAATTTTCTAGGTAAGACCTATCCTTGTCTTCGACTTCTTCACTTCTACCACTAGCATGCAACTTCCTCCAGAGAATGTCCTTTTTAGCCAGGCATGGTGGCACACGCCTGTAATCCCAGTACTTGGGGGGCTGAGACAGGAGAATCCCAGGTTGGCTGCTAGCCTCAACAACTTAGGGAGACCCTCCACAATTCAGTGAGACACTATTTCAAAATGAAAAATAAAATACGGCTGAGGGTGTAGCCCAGAGGTAGAATGCCCCTGGGTTCAATCCCCAGTGTCACACACACACACACACACACACACACATTAATTTAGAGTATATGAAGTAGGAAAAGTATCAGTCTTCCATTTCAGCATGGGAATGTTTTGTTGTTTTCCACAAGATGCCAGTGTCCTACAACATAGAGAGTAAGTCATAACTTAAACTCTGAAAGATATGCAAGGTTCTCAGGAACAGCACTTCCAATTACCTATCTCTATAAATAGAAAGTGCAAGATCAGACTTCAGGTTCATATATCTTGAAATATATGTCTATAGTTCATAGGGCTTACTGATTTACATCACTAAATAACTTAGCAAAATATAGAACATTCTGAAATAGAGGGATTTGTCTGAATACAGATAATTTTAGAAACTTTAAGGATATGTATCACAAAATGAGGAAACCCACAAAGAAATGTGAGCATCAAAAATCTCATGTACATCATAAAAATGCTTAAAAATAAAAAGGAAGATTTTAATACATTACTATTGCAACAAGATCTTATTCTGAACAGAGGCCATGCAGTTGCTAGTCTAGAAAAAAAACTCACCTTCCCTTTTCCAACTTTTTTGGGATGTAGTGAGGAGCACTGGGTACTGAACCAGGACCTTAGTTATGATAGGCAAGCACTCTACCTAGTGCCCCTTTTCCACCTGCTTCTCATTGTTTCTTTTAACCTCCAAAACTAATTTCCTTTTGGTCACATTATTATTACTATTATTACTTTTTTTGGTACTGCAGATTGAACCAAGGTCCTTCTACCTCAGAGTTACACCCCCAGTCCCATTTTATTTTTTATTTTTAAACAGGGTCTTAAGAATTGGTCACATTATTCTTGTCAGCATTATTTTGGATATACTGTCTGGAATTAATCTATCCTTAATATTTATGTGTTTTAAAGAAGCCCAGAAAATACAGTTGAGTAATGGGAAATAATTTAAACTGTGTGTGCAGATTGTCATGAAGAAATGTAGAAGAAATTGTGCTAAAACAGAATGTTCACATTACAATAAAAAGAATGATTTTCAATGTTTACTGACTTCTCTGAAAAAAAAATCAATCCCATGATACAGAATTTTGAGAATCTTACCATTGCTTGTGAAAACTCTTGAAGTAGAGAAACTATCCCATCCAACACTTAAAAATAAATGAACATAGCCAAGTGCAGTGGCACACTCCCATATCCCAGTACTTGGGAGGCTGAGACAGAAGGATCATAGGTTCCAGGATAGCCTCAGCAACTTAGTGAGAATCGTTTTCAAAAATAAAAATAAAAAGGGCTGGAGGTACAACTCAGAGGTAGACTGCCCCCTGGGTCCAATCTTCAGTACCAAACAAACACAAAAGCAAACAAACAAAAGAGACAAATATGCTCCTTTGAGGAATACCATGAACATTCTTTAGGAACTGTTTTTGGCCATATCTGCTGCAAGCAACGGCACTGGCATGAGGTACTTTGTATTCCTTTCCTGTATTGACCATACAACCCTAGAATTTGTCCGGTTGCCATCTTTACTTGAAACAGTCTCAAGACAACAAATTGCAACTTGAAAGTACTAAGTAGGTGATAATATTATCAACCAAGCATGAATAGGTTTAAACAAGCTAGATACAGCATTTACTTCTCTAGGCAAGTCCCGTTTATTATTATTATTATTATTATTATTTGCTTCCATTCACACCAGTCTCAGTTTTGTTATAGTCCATATAAAACACTCTGTTTTTTAGAATTATCAAGGAAGAAAAGTTAGACATTTCCTATAGTATTCTGAACAGCACAACCAAAAGGAAATGATAACAATACATTTATTTATTTATTTTATTTTTTTTTTTTTTAATTTTTTTTGCGGTACCAGGGATTGAACCCAGGGGCGTTCTACCTCCGCGCTACGTCCCCGGCCCTATTTTTTATACTTTATTTTGAAACCGGGTCTCATGAAGTTGTGGAGGGCCTCACTAAGTAGAGAGAGAGACAGGGAGAGAAAGAGAGAGAGAGAGCTGAGGCTGGCCGCGAACCCAGATCCTCCGGTCTCCGCCTCCCAAAGTACTGGGATTACAAGTGTGCGCCACCACGCCCGGCAACAATACATTTAAATAGTTAAAATTCTTAGATCTCTTTTTTAAAGTTGTTTTATTATATCAATATTGGTCATAAAATGAAAACCTTTTCAGTAAATGCATTTTTCAATAAGACTCTTTTCCTTACAGGTATACCCACTTCACATCTGTGAATTTGAGGAAAAGCAAAACAATAAAGATATGAAAATAAGAGACAGATTGAAAGATTGGTTATAATGACACTTTAATTCTGTTCTTCCCTACTATAAGCAAAACAAAAAAGAAGAAAAATCGAGCAGAAAGTGTAAAAGTTAAAAATAGCTATTTATCAATAGGTGAGATTTTCAAGGTAGAGACAAGTGGGGAAAACTTATTTAAATTCTATATTTTTTTCCTAGGTAGAGTTTGTGTTTTGTTTGTTTTGTTCATTTTTCGGTACATTTTGGGTGTAGTCCACCTTTCATAGCCTTCAACAAGTACTAGGTTTTCGTTGAGAAGTTTTTCTGTGTGCAATATTTTATCATAATTCATAAATGCTTTTCTATGTGATATCCCATCTTCTCTTAGAGGATGATTCTAGAATCAGAGAACTTTAGAAGTCATGTGTCAGTTCATCACAGGGCATACTGGCTCATCAGTGGTGCCACTATTAATGATTTGTTAGTCATTTTGCACATGCAGTAAGTTGAGGAGATCCTATTCTGATAAAAAGTAGCAAGTACATCCTTTGAGAAATGACTGTAGTTCTTCTATTGTGAATTTAATTTCACAAATTGTACAGACAAGTTTAACATTCTCCAAATGGAAATGGGGTGTTGAAATTACAAAACGGTTCTCCCATGACACACATAAAAAAACCCAACTCTTAAATGTGCTTACATCCTGTTCTGTTTCTGCAAACTATCTTTCCCTTGAAAAGTCAGGATATTTTCATTGGGTAACCCTGAAAACTAAAATCATCATAAGGGTTTTATTTTTTTCATGGTTTGCATATTTGAAGACAAAAAATGGTAAATAAATCATTCATACATTAAGAATGATTACCAGCGAGTAAAGTGGAATGCAGAATTACCTTAGATATATTACCCACAATGCTTTTCAGTATGGCAGCTAATTACCAGCAGAAAGGTCATGCAAAAAATAATGTGATTAGAAGAGGTTGAAGAAAAAAATAGCCACATATTTGGACAAAGACCAAATTCCCTTTTTGCCACTGTAACTGAAAACCATTGCTTCAATATTTAATGAAACGCTTATGCTGCAGCACCTGGTCACATTGTCAGCACTGCCTAACCACTGCCTCCCCCGTGGGTCATTACTGCAGCCATCTGAAAGGGGGCAAACTGTTCATCGAGGACAATAATGCCAGTCTTTAAGAATCTACAGCTACAAAACAGCAGGAGACAGAGTTACTTTGGCTTTGATCTTGGGAAAAATGGCTGGGGGCAAAATGCTGTTTCCTACCATCAGAGACTATACAGTTAGCAATAATTCTGTAAGTCAAAGCCATTCACGGGACTCGACTTGGCTGCCCTGCTTTGCTTTCTCTCTCCCCTTGCAGAAAGCTAGCAGCTCCTGGTGAGAGATCCTTGTCAACAGGAAAACACTAGTTCATGCTACCCTGCTAATGATCCAATGCATCAATACCTCAAACAATCACAACAAGCAGATGTCCTAAGTTAATATAGACTTCCCTGGGATTTTCCTGGTGAAACATGGCTTTAAAAGGCATTAGTCTTTTGTCCTCACTAGAGAACGGCTAAATCCTGGCACCAATTCCTTGGGTATGTGAACCTCAGCCTAATGGAATTTAATTACTTTAGTGGTATTAATCATCTGTACAGTAGAGCAAAGAGTATTTTATTACCACTTTTAAGGGTTATCGGCACATTTATTTCAAATGAACTGTCAAACTGCGTTACGTGTAAGGCATGCCAGGTTTGAATTCTGCTGCTCAGGTGAAAATAAATTTGCAATTTAAAACTCTTCCCCATCATCAACATCCCACCCATTAATAGTGGCAGCACATATGTAAGACTCTCAAAATTAAAAGAAATTAAGTGTTGAATTAGCTATTCATTTTTTACTCTCTGGTTTTATTCCTTATTCCAGCCATTTTGACTACTCATTTGCAAAGGTTGCTTTATACCAAGGACCCCAGGAACACCAATTGGCATCAAATAGGCTGTGACACCATTACAGGCTTAGTTACAGAAAAGCGAGGCTAATCTTGTCCATTATCAGGAAGCAAGCAGCAGCTCAAAAATATGAGATTCCTCCAATTCACACCATGTAGCAAAATGCTTTTGTTTTTGTTCATATTCAGGGAAAATGAATGTGTGTTTCTCTCTCCTCTTGGTTGTTTTTAGCCCTATCTGAATTGTTCTATAAAGAACTCTAAGAAACTCTTGCATCATTTATAAAGCTTTCCTCCTGCGCTAAATAGATCCAACAGTGGACTGCAAGATGCCAAACTCAGGTTAATTCTGCAGACTTCAGTAAACTTTCTGCTTGTCATAAAGCATTCCATAGAGCTCAGGGAAAGCAACCTAAAGAGGGGAAATGGGAAAGATGCAGAACAATGGTCCCGATACAAATGTGGTGGGAGAGGCATCTAGGGTTCTGGAATATGATTGCCTGGGCTTTCATTCCTCAAGTATTCATTATGATACTCTAGGTAAATTCCTTCATCTCCTCAGTTTCCTCACCTGTAAAATGGGAATATAATCATAGGCTTATTTTAAGGTTAAAAACGATAATCTGTGCCCCAATCAAATAATCTTAGCATACTACCTGGTATATACTGGGCTTTGTTATGCTGTTTTTTGGACGAGAGGGAAGATGCATGATGTTTGAAAAGCCATATCATCCACTGTGTCGTGTGGTTGAATGTCAGTGTTGAATGAAAATCTTTATGAATCCAGTGACTCCTAAGACACTTTCACTTTTCCCCTTCCTCACCCTGTCCCTTCCCTGCTGAAGTCCTAGTTCCCGACCTGCTCCCCACCCACCTGTTTAAGGCATTTTCCTTTCATCTCATTTCAGGGACGTTCTGCAGTGAGAAGCAAATGAGAGCAATTTGTGACATGAGACACTGCCTGTGCACAAGACACATAATTAGTGTCAAAATGGATGCACTTGCTTTTTAAAGTCTATTTGTCCTGTGATTTCAAATGAATCAAGCTGCTATATCTCCCTCAACAGCTTCATACTACTCCATAATGAATTAAATGGCTCCTTTGAAAAAAAAGTGTAAGCATTATGAATAAAATGCTTTTTCAAATGTTGGGATAAGAAGGGCTTGAAAAGACTCTTCTGTCTAGTACCCCTTCGTTTAAAGATCTTCTCCAAACTCAGAATCTTTGAAAGAAAAGCATTCTCCAATGGAGAAAAAAAATCCCCCCCTTTTTTTTTCCATCTTTCCAAACGTTATAATTACCAGTTGTGGGTACAAAAAGCTACAGTATTCAGCAAAGGCAGAATAGGCCCCTGAATTTCCCTGTCCCTGCTTAGTCCTCTGATGTCCTAAACATGCAATCAAGGCCCCAAATCCTTTTCAAAGTGACATTTTATAAAAGAGGAAAGAATGTTCCACTCAAAGCTCTAAAATGTTTAGATTCTATCATTCAGATCCCCTATTTCTACTTTCTCTCTTTCTGTCTTCCTTCTGTGAATATCTCCATTTAGTATTAAAATAATATACCCTCTAAGTTCATTCTTTTAACTTTACCTTTTAAATAAGCTTGGTTCCTCCAAACTTCCCAAATCTAGGTCTCTACTCATCTCCTTTGGAAACAAACAACTTTTGACTCTAACAGCAGTCTGTGGAAAAGGCAGAAAATCATTTGAATTTTTAGAAGACCAGAGATACAGATAGTTGAAGATGAAAGTGTTCATTAATAACTTAATTGGAGCCAGGCGTGGTGGCGCATGCTTGTAATCCCAGTACTTTGGGAGGCGGAGACCGGAGGATCTGGGTTCGCGGCCATCCTCAGCTCTCTCTCTCTCTCTCTCTCTCCCTGTCTCTCTCTCTCTCTCTCTCTCTACTTAGTGAGGCCCTCCGCAACTTCGTGAGACCTGGTCTCAAAATAAAGTATAAAAATAGGGCCGGGGGCGTAGCGCGGAGGTAGAACGCCCCTGGGTTCAATCCCCGGTACCGCAAAAAAAAAAAACCTTAATTGGAAGTAGTTGATGATTCAAGAAAATAATCCATACCAGCCCAACTAGAAATATGCATATTCAAATTATATACAAAGTCCAATTTCTAATAATGGCATATACATATTTCAGAATGAAGTTAAAATTAATACTGGATTTATGAGACTAATCTTTTCCTATTTGAACAAGCAGAAAATAAATAAAGAAAAAGAATGATCAGATTCCATGCAACAGTTTGAGGGAATCAAGTTTATCTTAACATTGTCATTTGCATTATAAAAAGTGATGTCATTGTGAAGACTGTAAACTGGGATTATAGTAAAAGGCCTACTATTGTATCCTATTTCCTTTTTATTTTTCCACCCATAAACTCTGTGTCTTCACTTGTGAAACGAAGATAATGTTAATCATTTAAAGAAGCATATAAGGATAAAGGAAATAAAATTGGTATGCTAAGTGAAACCATATAAATCCAACATGTTATAAAATGACAACTATATTAAAGGTAAAATAAAATAATTTCATTTCTTTTCTTAGAGGAAGCCCCAGGCTTTACAATAGTGAGCCATAGCCATTATTTCTAGGTAATAGGCACAAAGTATCCTTGGTAGAGAAAAAGTCTTTTATGTGGTCTACATTCTCTAAGTACAGAATTCCTTTGGGATAATAGGTAAGTTCTTTTATACAGTAAAAACACACAGGCAATTTGTTTTGTTAATTAGGAAAAAAAAGACCTTATATTATATTTTTGTGTCACCAGAGAAGTGCATAAACTTACAGTAAGTGTTATATGTTGATTGGGGACAGAAGCCCAAGATAAGTATACAGCTTGGTAAAGAATAAGACCACTAGCCCAGAAGTTCTGCTTTCCATCACTGATGTTCCCTTCAGTTCTTTGTAATCAGATCCCTTTGTGGATCAATCCAGATTACTGCTTTTAAGTATGTCATTCCACTTCTCAGCTAATAGCTTAAGTTTTCATTTATTTTTATTACCTATAAGCATCGATTACCCAATTACCAAAATTTCCTTATTGTGATGATTTGAAAAAAAAAGTGACTTCCCACTTATCAAAATTTATTTCTTAGAAATAAATTATCTTTCTATGAATTCATCTCCAATTTATTCATTTTCCTCCCATTCCTCTGATATTTTCATTCTCTGCTTGACATGCCTTTAAGGTGCATTGACTGAAATCAGACTTGGTATGATATATGAAAGTGTATCATTATTTGATATACCATCAACTTAATATCTCCATATTATTTTCTCCCTTTTTTAATGCACCCTGGAGTCCTATTTGCCTTCCTAACTGCCTCTGTGTGATGGGGAGACTTGGTTGAGCTCTCCATGATGACTCTTAATTCATTTAAACAGCACACACCGTTTTAATCATATCTGTTTTTACAGATATCGCATCTCTTTATGAACTGAACTGTTCTTTTGCTAACTTAGCTTTTCTTTTATGTGAAATGTTCTAGGTCAGATAAGTAATATAGTATTCACAGATATAATGATAAAATGTAATGTTAGCTTAGTGGCAGAAAAAATTATGTTTCGAACATAATGCTAATAATTTCTACAAGTATATGAGAATTACATTAAAAGATTTTCATATGAGTGAATATTTAAATATTTAACACTTATGAGAGAGATTTATATGCATATCTTGTTTTTCATAGATGTCTTTGCCATTTTACTAATTAACCAAAGATATCTGTGTTTAGACAAATTTTGTCTCCATCGAAGCCTATGCCTTTTTTACATTACTTCTTGCAGAAAAAGTGAAGTTCTATCCACTAATCATCTTCTAGCTAACAGACTACAATATTTTGAATACAAAAGTATGAGACAGGATGATGGGACTTTTGGGCTCTTATCTGGGATGTTCCACCCAGTGTGTGCTATGCTCCTGGACATACACCGTGTTCTCTCTTTGCCTCAGTTAACTTGTTCAGAGAATGGATATAGCAATTTTAAGTACCTTATAGGATGTCACATTTTTTGTGACTTAAGAAAAAATGTGATTCCTGACTGCTTTCCCCCAGATTACATTTGAGTGTTCCTAATCACATGCCTACCTAAAGTTATGACCGGTGAGAATGTGCCCCTGTACCATAGTTCCAGGCTCCAATTTCATGGCTAAAATTCATTGCTAAAACATTTAGGTTCTTCCTAACCAGTTTCAATTTTCAAAGCATATTCTTAACTGCGAAGTTAAAAGAAAAATTTTGTTCCTAATATCCATGCTTTTCATGATCCCTAAACCTGTTGTTTCAAACTTAGCCAAGATTATATGGAGAGAAATAATATTTTGTTGATTATTGAGGGCAACAGTTCAATGCTATCTTAATTGTGCTTGACAATATGCCTAGCACTCACTTTTGGGTAAAATGTGCTCAGGACACAGAAAGCAAAAATTTATGTTATATTTCATAGGAAAAAGAAAACACAATTAGTAAAATAAACATCATATTATAGATATATGCATTTAACATATTTGCAACTACTTATATGTATTATATTAAATGTGAGTTTATACTTTGTGCATATTTCAAATAGTTACTCCATTTCCTTTGAGGTGCCCCCATTTTATAGTAATTTAGTTATTGGTCAAAAAAGATGATGGCTCATTTTTATATAGTGAGATAAAACAGATTGGATACATGAATCAAAATAGGAATGGCACACTAGCTACTTTATAACTACTACTGAGCCGGGCATAGCGGCGCACGCTTGTAATCCCAGTACTTGAGAGGCTGAGACCAGAGGATCCGGGTTCGCGGCCAGCCTCAGCTACTTAGTGAGGCCCTCTGCAACTTAGTGAGACCCTGTTTCAAAATAAAGAATAAAAATAGGGCTGGGGATGTAGCTCAGAGGTAGAATGCCCCTGGGTTCAATCCCCGGTACCGCAAAAAAAAAAAAATACTACCGACTCTTTATTTCATTCTATAGATATGTATGGAATATTTGTTATATACTAAGCACTATTCTATGAGCTGGCGCTCCAAGAGTAAACAAAACAGAAAAAGCTCCTTCCCTTATGGAGCTTACAAATAAACAAGAAATATGAATTAGTTTGAATTCTATGCACTAGCAATTTTTGTAAGACAAAAACAGCTATCAACCACAATTTCATGTGGTTCAGCCTAAATAATATGTCAGATAGAAATAAGTCATATAGAGAACAAAAAAGCTGGGGTAAAAGAAATAGTAAGTGAATATAAGATATTACTCTTCTAAATATGGTCGTCTGGAAAGGTAGGGACCTTACATAAGAGAGGGTGCAAGAAAATATGGATGTCTCTGGAAGAGCATCCGAAGTCCTGAAGCAGGATTGGGTTTAGTTACTAAGAGCCAGCCTGGGCACCAGGGTGGCCACAGCAGTGGAGGATAGCAAGGCCAGCAAGGTAGAGGCAGCAGGACCACGCAGGGCCATGTAGCCACAATAAGGAATTTGGTTTTACTCCAATGAGATTGAACGTTTCTGGAGGGCATTGAGCAGAAAACTAACATGATACAATTTACTTTTTAAAAGAGCCATACTGGTTGCTGGGTTAAGAATAGCTTCTAAGACCGCAGAGAAAAGGGCAGCAGCATGAGACAACTTAGGAAGTTCTTCCAACAATCCAGGCAAGAAATAAGGGTGGCCTGGACCAGGCAGGTAGAAGTAAGGTGGTGAGAAATAGTCATATTCAGGATATAAACTGGAAGGAGAGATGATAGGCATTGCCATGGATTAATTATAGGCCTAGAAAGAATGGGATAGGATGGGGCAAGATGACCGTAATTGAGTTTGACCTAAGCAAATGGAAGGATGGAATTGTTTATAAGTAAGATGTAGAAAATTTCAGGATTGGTGGGCAGTGGAAAAATCTGAATTTTAGTTTGAAACATGATAAAGTAATGAGTTATTAGGTATTTAAGAGGGGACATCAAGTAAACAGATATATAGGTCTGGAATTCAGAGAAGTGATTAATGTTAGAGACGATTTTAGATTTATAAGCTTTCACATGATATATAAATCCATGCATTGTACTGTATGATGTTACCTAGGGAGTGATGATAGATAAAGGAGTGAAGAGCGCTAAGGACTAAACCTAGAGATGGAAAGCGGCAAGAAGATGAGGCTAAATCGGCAAATAGCTAGTGAGAAGGGGATAATGAAAGAGAGAGCCCTGCCCTGAATGCTCAGGCAGAAAGTGTTCCGAACAGCAGGGACTGGTTAACTATTTCAGATATTGCACAAAGATCAGTTAGAAACCTGAGAATTAGCCATTGGACTTGGAACATGGAGCTCATTGGTGACATTGACAAGAATTGTTCTGGTGGAAAAATAGGAAGAAACACCTGGCTGATGTAGGTTCAAGAGAGAGCATTGGGAGAAAAATGACTAGAGATAACCTTTTTTTTTCTTTTTTGTATTCCTATAAAACAAAGAAACAAGGTAATGGGTAACAGGGTAAGAAATTTGTAGGTAAGAAATTTTTATTTTGTTTTGTTTTATTGGTACTAGAGATTGAACCCAGAGGCATTCTACCTCTGAGCTATACCCCAGCCCTATTATTATTATTATTATTGTTATTATTATTATTATTTTGAAACAGGGTCTTGCTAGGTTGCTGAGGGTTTTGCTAAGTTGCTGAGGCTGTTCTTGAACCTATGATTCTCCTGTCTCAGGCTCCCAAGTACTAGGATTACAGGTGTGTGTCACTCTGCCTGGCAAGAAAACATTTGAATGATAGATGATGTGATGGCATAATTATTTATTTATTTATTTATTTTTTGCGGTACCGGGGATTGAACACAGGAACGTTCTACCTCCGCGCTACACCCCCGGCCCTATTTTTTATACTTTATTTTGAAACTGGGTCTCACGAAGTTGCGGAGGGCCTCACTAGGTAGAGAGAGAGAGCTGAGGCTGGCCCTGAACCCAGATCCTCCGGTCTCCGCCTCCCAAAGTACTGGGATTACAAGCGTGTGCCACCACGCCCGGCAGCATAATTATTTTTTGTTCATGTAACTATTCCACAGATAAGGAACAAATACAGGAGAGAAAAAAAATGCCAGAAATATCTCCTTGAATACAAGAGAGGAGTTGGAATCCAATGCACGAGCTTGGGGTTGAACTTGGAAGGGAAGGGATTGTTCACCCTAGTTAGCAGGAGGAGAGGCAAAATGTGAAGATATCTTTAAAAATATGAACTCAGGAAATGTATTGAGATTTTCAGGTATGAGAAAGAGTCCAGTTGTGGTTAGTGTTCAAGCAGGATTGCTGGCATGTCCAGATGAACTGGGGGTACAGGAGTGGAGGTTTGATCTACCACAGGTGGAAACTGGTCCAAATAAGATGAAAGGAGAGGATAATGGGGCCTGATTAGAATCATGGACTACTGAATCTAACTATAATAGGGGTAAAGAGGAAACAAGGGGAAGGATGCAACAAAGTGAAAACAGATCTGGGGGGGAGGTGAGATACTAGGAAAAGAGGTGGGGAGCTGGAAAGGAAAAAATGGTGGTCAGAAACAGTAAGCTTGCTTTGGGATGATAGAATGGGTAGAGCTACAGCTATTAGTAAGGACTAGGGCAGCAGCTTTCAGAATCACTTGGGAGGCCTGCTAAGGGATTGCTGGACTTCACTGTGTAAGAGTTTCTGATTCAAGAGTTTGGGGGTGAGCCCCCAGATTTGCATTTCTAATAAATAGAGGGTAATGCTATGTCTGTGGGTCTAGAAACCACATTTTGAAAACTATAGTCTGGGATGTGAACATGGGTATGGTGGTATGGAAAACAAGAGTGCTAAGGGAGAAAAGGTCAAGGAACTTTGAGACAGGGGAATTGGAAGATGAATAACTAATACATGAGCAATCCACTACGCAACCCACTCAGAGGCTTTATTCTCCCACCAATTCTGAGTCCAAGGTTTAGTCTTATATAAAGTCTTATATGGAATTAAAAACAAAAACAAACAAAAATTCAAGAAATGCCTTCACCTTTGTGAAATTCACAATTTAAAAGCATGTCTGTCCCACAGAAAAATGTAGTACATTTATAGGCTTATTTATTCCATTGCAAAATATATATAGAATTCCTGGTATACTTTGTCTAGAGCGAACTATATCATTCCTGACACATAAATTAAGTACTGTTAAATGTCTAGGAGTTCCTTAAATAAAAATTTACCTAATCATTTCTTAAAATGAATGTTACCCAATTTATATTTTTATAAGTTTATATGTTACGTGTGTGTGTGTGTGTGTGTGTGTGTGTGTGTGTGTTTTATGGTTACATTAGGAGAGAGTAAAAAGTAATACACAGGTCAGGCGTGGTGGCACATGCTTGTAACCCCAGTACTTGGGAGGCTGAGACAGGAGGATCTCAGGTTTGGGGCCAGACTCAGTAACTTAGTGAGGCCCTCTGCTATGATGATGATGATGATGATGGTGATGATGTAGCTGATGATGTAGCTTAGTGGTACAGCACTTGTTTAGCATGCACAAAGTTCCAGGTTCAATCTCCCACACTGAAAAACAAAACCAAACAAATATAATAATAAGAAGAGAGACTTGAGCTTATACGTGCCCATTCTATCACCCTGTGATGCTTCTGCCATGTTATGATATAGTAAAAAGCCCTCACCAGATGTGGCCCCTCAATCATCGATTTCCCAGCCTCTAGAACTGTGAGAAATAAATTTCTTTTTTTTAAATAAATTACCCAGGTATTCTGTTATAGCAACACAAAACAGACTAAAAAAAGATAGAAAAATCCTCAAACACACAATATTATTCATATAATTTCCAGGAGCTTAAGGACCCTATGAATCTTATCCATGTTAAGTATCCTCAATCTAATAGAAAAATGAATTGTAGAAAAAAATATTTTGTACCTTTCCTTTGTCCATACCATACATTATCCTTTTTATGAAAAGTAAACTTTGTTTTTATTTTTTTAAGTCAAATATATTCCCTAAGCACAAAAATTTATGAATATCTCTTTGGTGATCAAAATTAAATCCACAAAAACTGAACTGATCATATCTTTTTGTGGATCCTGGGCACTGTGAAGCATCCAAAGAGTTATCAGCTTATGGTTTTAGACCTCAGGAGTTTTATTATATAAAAAGAAATATAAGGCAAACACACATGAAATTTATCTAAAAATATACAGGTCTTCAGAAGGCAAAAAGAGGGGTGTCACAACACTGATAATAAATCTGTTGTCAAAATAAAATTCAGATATTAAGAGCAACTGAGGCGATGGCCCTTCATGTCAGAATTATGAAAAAGAAGTTTTCTGAAAGGAGTGAGCCTGAGGTTGAACCTTGCAGAAGAAGGTGAAACAAAAGAAATCAACATGTAGGAAGATTTCTCCGAGACAGGCTGGCAGGCTACCTGTTGGTCTGCAATCTGACATGTTTGGCAAGTTCTCCATCAAAATTCACCATGACCTGTCATTAGAGAGTGAAATGGGCAAACAGTGTGCAAAATCGCAACAAAGCAGATGAGCAGATTCAAATTAATGCAGAGTTAAAGGACTAGACAAGCTCTTTCAAGAAAGAAGCTTTCTGGGTTCCCTGTTTTGCTTGGAATATTAAACCACAAGTCTTGTTCCCAACTCCCACCATTTTTATTCTCATTGTTCTCCATCTTTGAGGCACTTTACAGTTTCTAAAGGTGATTCACAACTATGACCTCACGTTTTGCTGCTAACAACACTTGTATTGACCCTTTGTTTAAGCAACTTCAGGAAGGTAAACAGAATGAAGAAAATGGATGCAATCATTTGGCCTATGAAAAAACTTGCATGATTTTTAAGTCAATAAAAGTCAAAGCTGGGCATGGTGGCGCATGCTTGTAATCCCAGTACTTGGGAGGCTGAGACAGGAGGATCGGGGTTCACAGCCAGTCTCAGCTACTTAGTGAGGCCCTCCGCAACTTAGTGAGACCCTGTTTCAAAATAAAGAATAAAAAATAGGGCTGGGGGTATAGCTCGGAAGTAGAATGCCCCTGGGTTCAATCCCCAGTACCGCAAAAACAAATAAATAAATAAAAAATAAAACATAAATAGGGCAAGGGCTACAGCCTAGAGGTAGAATGCCCCTGGGTTCAATCCCCAGTACTGCAAAAAAAGAAGAAAGAAAAAGTCAAGAGATTGACACAATTGGCAGCCAAAGAATAATGCACCAAGGACCTTTGCTGTGGTCCCTTAAAATATCCATGTTAGGTGGAATTTCATGAATCAAAGACAAAAGGAATATAATTTACCTTGGGCTAATTAAAAAGGTAAAAATAATCATCTCCTTCTGAATTTCATAAGTTGTTGAAACAAATACATTTTGCATTTGTGTCTGTTTCTTTGAGCAAATTCTCCAAATTAATAATGCTGTCAAAATTAGACATAAACAAGGTATTTGATTAATAAGTTTTCTGATTAACTTGGGTTATAAATAATAAACTGGGAATAATTTAATATTTTTCATAATTTGCAACTTAAAAGGTCTTCTGATTATTGGCGATCCGGGGCAGCAGAAAGAAGTAACACTGGGTTGAGCTTGAATTGACTTCAGTGCTCAAATGAGAAAGGTCAGTGCTTAAAAACAAATCCACTTAATTAATGGTTCTGGTAAATTAGGATATAAATTATCAGGCTTCTAAACAAAAATTTTAAATTTTGCATATTAGTTATTTTAACTACCTACTTCATCTCCTAGACCTGGCCTTGCTAGCCTTACAACTTTATTTTAGGCCTTTAGAATATGATTTTATTAAAAGACTCATGAAGTTCATCCTACCTTGTAACTAGATACTGAGATCGACAATATTGAGCAAATCTATCTCTTCTGAATATTCAAAATGTTCTGTTATTCAAAATTTTTGCAACTTTACAGAGTAAGCATAAACGGAGTCTGGAATGGTAGAAAGCTGCCCTCAACATGCCCCAGTAAGGTCTTGGAAAATCCTGGGCCCCTTCTGATGCCTCAAAAACCAAAGTACGATTAAATCTGGTTTTAGTTGTAGAGGAAATTAATTTGAATCTGATTATTAGAAAACTAATCATCTATAAATTACGTATGGGGTATACAAAAATATTTGGTCTTAAAAAGCAGTGTTTTTTTACATTCATTCCAGTTTACTGTAATTCGATTGATAAATTTTATTATTTACATTGAACCCTCCCCTCTGTAATTATCTACCATAGTGGAGTTGAAAACATGAGTAAATTATTCAACAAAATGACTAAATTTCCTCTTTGCTATGAAAAACACCACATACTAGCCTGAGAGTCAAAAAAATTCTAGAAAGAAAACCCAAATAAATCTAGGACCAGGAAAAAAAGACAGGGTATCAAATTTCACCCAAGAGCAATTATAATCTCCAAACTACATGTAAAGTTTTGCTGACTGGGTCAAGCCAGAAGAGAAATAAAGCAAGCATAAGTTTCTTTCTTTCTTTCTTTCTTTTTTTAACTATGTAAAAAAAAAAAACATTATGGATAATCATAAGGTCTGCTCCACCAGGAAAAAATAACAAGATTTAAAATTGTTGTAATAAGGTAGCGGTTAAGAATACAACTACATTATGCTAATTATCATAGTTATACCATTAGCCACTGTAAATTACTACACTTATTAAAGGGCCAAAAATGACTGTGGCTTAGCAGATATAGATAAGTTATAGTAAGGTTTAAAGGCTGAGACTAAAATTATGCCTCTTTTGCAATAAAAATAATGGTTTTAAATAGAAAATAATAAATAACATGAGTGAATATGCAAGTGTATAATAATTAGCTTAACTTTTATAGAGGGCAGGACCTCAGTTTTATTATCAATAGTGTATCATATTTGCTTCAGCTCTGTATAACTGTAGCCTTCTTTAGTTAAATGTTTCCTGTGACATTATGGCCTTATTCCTACACGAGCATATTCCCATTTTTTTCTTTCCTTACCTTTTGCACCAATGAAGAAAGACCCAAAATAATTTTCAAGACCTAGAACCTGTGATCTCCTGTCTCGGCTTCCCAAGGACTGGGATTACAAACCTGCGCCACCACGCCCAGCTAATTGTTTTTTTAAATAATCTCTCCAAAACCTAAGTCAAAAGCTTGGGAGATACTCCTAACATCTCAAGACAATGAATCAATTGCCAAAAAAGACCCATGAATGGTTATCTAAAGATGATTCATGAATGAAGAGTTTGATGGTCTTTAGTAATCAAGGAACAAAAAGCCATACACAGTGACAGGCCTTGCAAGGAACAGCCAATAAGCAGATTACACATAGCTTCACCCTGGAAAGCCCCTGCATCACCCTGTCCTTTCCATTCAAACACTCACAGATTAATACATTGGTGCTGGTTCTGAGTACAAAACAACCAGGATATTTATATAAGACTTGGTAGCAAGGGACTTATCTTTGTATTTTCCCTTAGCAGGAACCCAGTCAAGCAGCAATCAGGCATATATTCTTGCTAATTGGAATTAAAGTTCACAGATTTAGCTACAAAAATATGAGGAAATTATCTAGCCACTTATTTTAGAATGAGTTCTTAAATTTGTTGCTTTTAAATTCCAAAAGTTTAAAAAAATAAATTCCAAAAGTTTTTTTGAAAGAGTAACTTTTATTGCCTCCAATCAAAATAAGTATGTTAATATAAACAAAAAATGCAACAGGAAAAGAAAGTTATGTAAAGTACAAAACCATTGTAATCAAACAGTATGGACTGGCATAGGAATAATCAGAGAGATCAATGCAATACACTAGAGAAACCAGCAAAAGGCAATATAGGAATTTAACATACAGAAGGTATCATTTCAACTGAATGAAGAATGATGATTTATTTTAAAAATAGCAATGATATTAGTGGCTATCCTTCTATCAGAAAGGAAATATCATACACTAAAAGTTCAATTTGCTTAAAAAGTTAGATATAAACCTAAACCAATAAAAATAGTAGAGGAAACATTAGAAGAATGAATGTTCAAACCAGAGGCTAAAGATAGACATATCTGAATATATAAATAGTACAATTTTATATATTCCAGATAATTCTATAAAAAATCCACTGATAGATAATATAGTAAGGAAAAATTTAGAATCAAAATAACATTAAAGATTTAAAGTCTAGATTCTACAAAGAGCTTTTCAAATTGATAACAAAAAGATTAACCACCCACATCAATGAAACTTAAAAATATTAGGCTAGGTGAAAGAAGCCAGACACAAAAGGTCACAGATTCTATTTACATGAAATGTCCAGAATAGGTCAATTCATAGTGACAGAGCAGAGTGGTGGCTGTCGAGCTGGGGAGGAGGAATGGGGAGTAACTGTTTCATAGGCACAGTGTTTCCTTTTAGGGTGCTGAAAACATTTTGAAACTAGATAGAGGTGTGATTGTACAATATTATGAATATACTAAAATCCACTGAATTGCTCACTTTAAAATAATTTGTTAAGTGTTGTGTGAATTTCACCTCAATTTCTTTCTTTTTTTTTTTTTGCAGTTCCGGGGGTTGAACCCAGGGGCGTTCTACCTCCGAGCTACACCCCCGGCCCTATTTTTTATACTTTATTTTGAAACCGGGTCTCACGAAGTTGCAGAGGGCCTCACTAAGTAGCTGAGGCTGGCCGCGAACCCGGATCCTTCGGTCTCAGCCTCCCAAGTACTGGGATTACAAGCGTGCACCACCACGCCCGGCTTCACCTCAATTTTTAAAAGCAAAAATAATTATAATACCTAACATATGTAAGAAGCATTTACATAGACATCTCACAAACTAATCTTAATGACCAATAGACATATAACAAGATGTTAAATCTTCCTAGCAAATAGGAAAAAGCAAATTAGAATACCTTGAGATAGTTTACGTCTGTTGGATTAGAATGAATTAAAAGGAGAAGTAACACCGACTGCTGGCGAGGACTCAGGTCAGTGACTGCTGCAAATACAAATTGCTAGAATACTGTGAAAGCAATCCAGAGAGACCTGAAATCAAAACTGTACATACCCTAGTTCTAGAAATACTACTCCTGGTGTCAGTATAAAAAAATAAAAGTATCCATAGGTAAGAATATCTTTAAAGTACATTTACTAAAAAAAAAAAAAAACCTGCAAACATAATGCCTTTAATAGGGAAATAGTTGAGTATCAGCCAATTTGGAGAGATTTTTTCCTCATGTCAAGTAACAACATGCAGAGAAGTTTATATAATGTGATCCTATTTTTGCAAAACATAGGAAATATATGTTTATATATGAACGTGGGAAAGTCCTGGCAGGGTACTTAGGGACTATTACCATTAGTAATACAAGGTGGGAGGGGGAGATGCTTATGGTCTGATGAGGAGAAAAGGGAGAGGGAAATGAAGGAAGAGGAAAAGAAAAGAAAACTGTCGTTATTTTATTTTTTATTTTTCTTTCTTTATTTTTTTTTTTTGGTGCTGGGGATTGAACCCAGGGGCATTCTACCTCTGAGCTACACCCCAGACCTATTTTATTTCTTATTTGGAAACAGGGTCTCGCTAAGTTGTGGAGGGCCTCACTAAGTTGCTAGGGCAAACCTGTGATACTCCTGTCTCAGACTCCCAAGTACTGGGATTACAGGTGTGCACCATCACATCTGGCCTGAAAACTGTCTTTTAATATTTATGATACCAATCTCAGCAAGCACAAAATAAAAAGTTAAGCACTCAGCAATACAGGCCCTGAGGTAAAGACACTCCCAACGCCAACTGTGTGGAAGATGTCCAATGTGGGACACATAGGGAGACTCCTGCAGTCTATCTATGTGTTTTGGGGATTGAACTCAGGGCCTTGTACCTGCTAAGCATGCACTCTACCACTGAGCTATCCCTCCAGCCCGTTAACTTGTTTTCTTTCTTTCTTTTTTTTTTTTTTTTTTTTTTTTTTTTTTTTTTTTTTTTTTTTTTTTTTTTTTTTTTTTTTTTTTTTTTTTTTTTTTTTTTTTTTTTTTTTTTTTTTTTTTTTTTTTTTTTTTGGTTTCTACCTTTGAGCTACATCCCAGCCCTATTTTACTTTTTATTTTGAAACAAGGTCTCACTAAGTTGCAGAGGGCCTCACTAATTTGCTGAGGCTGGCAGCAAATCTGTGATCCTCCTACCTCAGCAACTTAGTGAGACTCTCAGAAACCTAGCAAGACCCTGTTCAAAACAAACAAACAAAAAAGGGGGGCCTCTGGGGGTATAAGTTGGAGGTAGAAAAATTATTTAACCTGATGTTTCTTCATCTACAGATCTATACCTTTGGAATGACATTACCTAATTGACAGGGACGTTGTGAGAATTAAGTGAGGTGATGCACACACAGTTCCTAACACAAAGCCTGACACTCAGCGAGCTTTCAGTGAGTGAGAGCTAAAAGGAGTGGAGCAAGAATGCAAACCTATGGAAAGCATAATACTTTTCTCCCTATCCATGCAGTCTTCCACTGCTGGGATTTTGATGCCTAATTAAAAATCTACCAAATGGAGTGACTTCCTTGTGATTATCTGAGAGATTATGAAGAAACTCCTATCCTGTAATACATGATACAGATTAAAGCATCTGCCTGTGGAAAGTACAGTAGAATTTTCTTGTTGATAACTCCAGTACCAGAGTGTTTTTCAAGGTGTTTGCAGTCGCCCCATTTGCAAAATGGGTGTAATAATAATAACTGCCTCGTAACACTGCTTCAAAACTTACTGTGGCTTGCATCTCATTAGAAGTCCTGATGATAGCTTCCAACACTAGATTCCCACAGGAGCATCCACCCCATATGTCTCTAACCTCATCTATGACTAGTCCCACACCCAATCCTGTCTCAGCTTCAGCCACACTCCCTTCCATGTTACCCCAAAGACACAGCTGGCCTCTGCCTCAAGATCTCTGCACTGGAATGCAGATGCTATAAACCCCTCATTTGCCCTCCATGTATTTTTCTTTTCTTTGCTTTGCTTTCTCTCTTCCTCTTTCTTTCCTTCCTAGGAATTGAACTCAGGGCATTCTACCTCTGAGTTACACCCCCAGTCTTATTTTAGTTTTTTTTTGAAACAAGTCTCGCTACTTTTGCTGAGGTTGACTTTGAACCTGCGATCCTCCTGTCTCAGACTCCCAAGTACTGGGATTATAAGCATGTGCCATTATTCCTGGTTCCTCGTTGTATTTCTCTTCTAATCTTGTTAAAATGAGTCAGTTTAGCAAAAATCCCTAATCCCCTACCTTTGGAATCTGACCACTTTTGATATTTTACCTCTCTGGCTTGTCCTTTAACAAAAATTCTCTTGACCTGCTCTAAGAATCCCCCTTTCCCCTGATCTTTCTTCTTAGTAATTTTCTATCCACTGTTTCCCACCCTCCTTCTCAGCTATAAATCTCCACTTGTCCTTTTTGTATCTGGAATTTAGCCCAACTTCTTGCCCCCACTACAAAACTCCATTGCAGGGGTCCCTTTAGCTATCCCTACAGTTCCCCTTGAATAAAGTCATCCTTAACATCTTTAACAAGAATCAAGTTTGGTTTTTTTTTCAACATGATAGTTTTAAAAGGACGATATTTTTAAACAAGCTTATTAAATTAAAAGTAAATTCCTTTTTCAGATTTGAAGAAAATATAGCAAAGATCCCAAATTTTTGGTTTGTATACGATTAATGAGTTAACTGGAGAGTTGAATGCTATCTTCATGTGGTTGAGGCATCACATAAGAGAATTGATACTTACAGAATATAGGCACTTATAAGATGGAGCTTTAAGAAAGGAAACAGAATTTGATCCAAGAGGAGTCTTAATAATGTGAGGTTATCTCTAATTAAGCAACGCAGATGAAAACAAGATGTCATGTGCAAAAGATGTCCTCTTAATCCTGAACTTCAGATTCTACCGGTAAAAACACATTCCTGAGAATAATTAATGTTGCCCTGTAGCTACCACTTAGTACCCTTTGGGTTATGACCATAGGAGAAAGAAGAGGGCAGGTATCCCTCAGTGAGATGAATAGATGGCATTGACACACTGGAGTAAGACAGAAGTAAATTCCCACAGAGACCTAAAATTTAAGACTATGGTATAAGAGATAGTCACTAAAAGAGGAAGAAACATTATGTTGATAGGAATTCAGATTTTCATAGGCTTGAGGTGAGACATTTTCAGTACCACCAGATGCAAGAGAACATGAGATCTTACGAGATTTAAAAACAAGCTCATGCCTACTAATTCAGGAAATGTGAATAGGAATACACCTTCTCAAGCCAAGTCAATCAATCAATTTCTGTTTACTCAGCAGCCACCTGGCAGCCAGCCATTGCTGAGCACTGTGAAAGATACAAAAGAAACTTCCCACATGATGCTTCCTCCAGGAGGATTGCGATCTATTTAGCTGGGAAGATAAAAACAAGTATCCATGGAGTAAGTCAAGAACAATTAACCTTTGTCAACGTGATTACAGGAGAGCAATGTCGTTCTCTCCATGGAAAAGGCAGGATCTGAAGTGAGGCTTTAAAAGGTGGGCGGGTAGCCGGGCGTGGTGGTGCACGCTTGTAAATCACAGTAATTGGGAGGCTGAGACCAGGGGATCCGGGTTTGCGGCCAGCCTCAGGTACTTAGTGAGGCCCTCCGCAACTTAGTGAGACCCTGTTTCAAAATAAAGAATAAAATATAGGGCTGAGGGGTGTAGCTCAGAGGTAGAATGCCCCTGGGTTCAATTCCCACTGCCAAAAAAAAAAAAAAAAAAAAAGGTGGGCGGGTGGTAGCACTGGGAGGGGAAGCTGCCAAGAAGGCCCTAGGACAGAGGGAGCAGGCCCATGCTGGGGCCAGGGAGCAAAGCAGGAAAGCATGTGAAATGAAACTGTGCAGGCCTCACGGACAGACAGAGGGGTCTGGATTTTATTCCCATCAAAAGGAGAAACATTAAGGTTAGGATTGTCTCCTTTGCATTCCTGTTCACAGTCACCTCTCTTCGTGAGATCCAAATCTCAGGCTTTTAGTTTGAGATGAAAGCTATTGGGCTTTTCCAAGTCCTCTAAAAATGGACCAGACAAAAAGTGTGCTGAGCCTATTAACTACAACCAAAACTTGCTTCTTCAGACCACAGAAAATTCCACTATTAATGTTTGTCCATGTCATAATGGGTTTCTTCTCTCTTTCAGTTGCTATCTATTTCACCTCACACAATCAACAACAATTAAAAAAAAATCTTCAGAGATGCCCAGCGCTGATCAGCATTTCAGCCAATGCTGACTCAGACACAGGGTGTATGAAGCCTAAATTCTTCCCTGTGGTCAGAGGCCCTAGGGCATTTCCTCTGATATGCAACCTATTTCTCCAAACCTGTCTTCTCTGCCCAGGCTATCCTGCTTCAGTTTCCAGAGGGTGTTTCAGCTCTTTGGTCTCTCTTTTCTCCACTGGGGCTGGAGCCCTGTCTAAAGTCCCTGTCTAGGGCCCTGGACCTATTCTCTAACCAATATTTTGCTTCTGGTGCATGGACTCATACTCTTGACTTCAGGATAGCCATACCTTTTTGGAATAATGACAATTGCATATATTGTTATTAATATGCTTGTGCCACACATTCTAGCTACAACCTCCCATCTAAAGATTAGATCCCATGGGCATCCTTGCCAACCTGGATTTTTTTTTTTTTTTGCAGTGTTAAGGGTTGAACCCAGGGGCATTCTACCTCCAGGCTACACCCCCAGCCCTATTTTTTATTCTTTATCTTGAAACAGGGTCTCACCAAGTTGCAGAGGGCCTCACTAAGTAGCTGAGGCTGTCCACAAACCCGGATTCTGCCGTCTCAGTCTCCCAAGTTCTGGGATTACAAGCGTGTGCCACCAGGCCCGGCAATCAACCTGGATATTTTAATTCCAGTTGGATGAATGCCCATTCCTAAATGGTAAATACCGATGTGTCCCATATCCCCCTCCAGTATAGGACATGTTGTCCTACCTGCTGGGCATATTATCATCAGTCTTCAGCTGTTGGCCCTTTCAGGGATCACCTTTGTTCCTGAAAAAAGAGACTTGCTGGAGTTCATGCCCTTTCCTGGAGAAGTCCACATACAATGGTTGACCATTCTGACACTATAAATATTCCAGTTGAACCCTGAGAGGCTGTTCTAGCTCTACAGCTCCCACCGGGTCATTCGAAGTGGACATTAAGCCTGTATCAGTTTGACTTCCTCTTCTGCCCAGTCTTGATTGTACAGGTGTTGATCCCCAGGGTCAACCTGCGAATGAAACACTGTCCCAGCATGTGAGTCTTGGGGAACCCAGCTTACTCTAGGGTTCCCCCCAATGTACAACCCCGGTACACATTTGCCTTACTTTCCTTATTATGTTAGTTCAATATTAAGTAATGCCTTTTGGCTAAAGTCATAATAATTTCTTATTTAAAATTTTTGAGAGATTTTATGAAGTAAAATTCCAAATAAAAATCATTTTTGTTCTAAAATTTCTGAATCTAGAAAGGGCCACATGTTCATTATTTTAAAATATGTTAGGATTTTAGGTATCTAAAGTCCAAAATTAAAATTTTGATAAAGATCACATTTTTTATTCATGATTTTAGCTTACCTACTTATTGTAACTGACCCCAAATATAATCCTTGGAGTAGTGGCCAATATCAGCTTTATATAGGATATAGCAAAATTCACTGGTAATCATGTGGTTCTCAGTGGAAAGACTAGGGGTCTTTTTTAAAAATGCAGGAACATTTTTGGTTGTTACAATAAGGGAGGATCTTTTTGACATTCAGTGGGCAGAGGCCAGGAATGCAAGGCATCTTGCAGTAAGTGAGTCAAGTCCATATATTATAGAAAACTGACCAACCACTATGGAGATCAGTGTGGAGATTCCTCAGAAAACTGGGAATGGACCCACCATATGACCCGGCTATACCACTACTGGGTATCAAACCAAAGGGACTGAAACCAGAAAGCTACAGTAATATATGCATACCCATGTTCATAGCAGCACAATTCACAGTGGCCAAATCATGGAACCAACCTAAGTGTCCATCAACAGATGAGTGGATTACAAAATTGTGGGAAATACACACAATGGAATTCTACTCAGCAATAAAGAAGAACAAAATAACATCATTTGCAAGAAAGTGGAAGGATCTGGAGAACATTATGTTAAGTGAGATCAGTCAATCACAAAAAAAGAAGGGACATATGTTTTCATTAATATGCGCAACCTAAGGAGTAGTAGGGTCACACAAGGGACTCCAGTTGATAATGGAGAACCCTCAGCGGAACAAGGGAAGTGGTACAAGGGAAGGGGGAGGGCAAGAAAGAAGTGAATTAATGGAATTACTATCATAAACAATATGTACATGTGAAAATATACCATCATTCTTGGTACTTCATACGGGTAGGGGAGGCGGGGGGCACTACTAAGAGCTGTGTGCATGTATGTTAACATCAAATAGATATTCATTGTAATGTAAGACTCCAATGCACCAATAAAAGCACATTAAAAAAAAAACCTGCTGAGGCACCGGGCGTGGTGGCGCACGCTTGTAATCCCAATACTCTGGGAGGCGGAGACCGGGAATCCGGGTTCGCGGCCAGCCTCAGCTCTCTCTCTCTCTCTCTCTCTCTCTCTCCCTGTCTCTAAAAAAAAAAGAAATTAGTAATGATTGAGAAGTTAAAAAAAAGAAATTGAAGAATCCCAGGAGTTGTAGAACCTGGAATTCACCTGGACTTCTCTCCTAGAATCCATGCAGACCCAGAATATCTGAGACAGAACTAACTGCTGATAATAAATGCCTCCACAAACAGACAGAATTGCTTTAACTGTGTTCTGTAAACTTTCAGATTACATATGAATTAATAGGCAAAGTCTCTACGTATATGAATATTGAGCATAAATACACATCATTTTCACTTAACCTTGAAGTATTTTATTTTTGTTCTTGGTAGGGGATAGAAGGCAGCTGCATTTATGTATTTTTTTAAAAGCAAGATAGATGGTGGTACATGCCTATAATCCCAGTACTTCAGAGGCTATGACAGGAGAGGACTGCTGTTTCAAGGCCAGCCTCAACAATTTAGCAAGGACCTCAGCAACTTAGAACCTGTTTCAAAATAAAAAGTAAAATAGGGCTGGGGATGTAACTCAGAGGTAGAATGCCCCTGGGATCAATCCCCAGTAACACACACACATGATAGAAATTTATTTCATTTTCATGCTAAAATATTTTTTTGTGGTACCAGGGATTGAACCCAGGGGGGTTCTACTTCTGAGCTACACCCCCGGCCCTATTTTTTATTCGTTATTTTGAAACCAGGTCTCACGAAGTTGTGGAGGGCCTCACTAAGTAACTGAGGCTGGCCGCAAATCCGGATCCTCTGGTCTCTGCCTCCTAAGTACTGGGATTACAAGAGTGTGCCACCACGCCCAGCTCATGCTAAAATTCAAAGAAAAGTGTTTTAGGGCTGGTGCTCTGTGATTTCAGAGAGCCTGGATTCTTGTGTCTTGTTTCTCTCTACTACTGTGTTTGATGGTGCTCCTCTTCCTCTTCCTCCTTCTTCTTCTGTCCAACTTTAAATATTTCATCCTATATACTAAGTCATACTTTCTGGTTGTCCTCTCATCTGTCACATAATGAAGCTTTACACTGTGCTGACCTGGGGACAAGGAGGTGCAGCACGGTGAAACTACAGTCTCAAGAGGGTACAAGTGTTTTGAGAAGCAAGAGATATTTGCTATACAATTCCACATTTCAAGTATGAGATTGTACTAAGTAGATATTAGAACCTTTCTCTTTGCTTTAGATCCTTTCTCAGTGTGCTTAGTTATTGCAGTCAGGTAGACAGAAGTTTACAAATAAATGCTTCATTTTTCCATCTCTGTTTATTCCAGTACCTAAGTCTAAAGAAATATCTTTTATATAGCTAAAGGAAATGGCTGTTCTATCTGATTAAGCTCAAGATGCAACATTGACTTTATCTGTTGCTTTTTAATGAACCTGGTGCTCACATTTCCTCCTTTGTCTTTCTTTCCCATGACTTGTGAGGGCAATAAACGGGAAAAAAGCTGTATTCAAAATGTAGGTTTGCACGCAATAACTTCACTGTGTCTGCACCAGCAAGGCACACTAGACTCTAGGGATTTGGTTCCAAAAGCAAAAGTAATTCTACTCAGGATTATGTAACCAAGGGCCAAATGATCATAACTGGCAATTTATAGAGAAGGCCTTACTTGCTACTTTCATTTTTTATGTATATCTTAATTGCTACTTTTTGGATGTGCTTTTCTAAATGTCCACAACTATCTTCTTGCTTCCTTTTTTCCTTCTCTCCTTCCTCCCTCCCTCCCTTCGTTTCTCCTTTTTAAAGAAAACCTATAAGCTTTGAGGACTACATTCAGAGGAATCTGGAACCCAGTATATTTTTTTCCTAAATGCTGGTTTTTGATGCAGAGAAGGTTTTTACTGGTGACACTATGTATAAAGCACTGTAATAGGACCTTAGGAATCTGAAAATTTAATTAAATATTTGTAGGAAGTTAACAGTCGTGGCAATTTTAAACAAATATTTTCAAATAGATACTGAATTCCAAGCTACAAAAATGTCATTTAAACGGAGACTTAGCCGGGTGTGGTGGCACACCCTTGTAATTATCTTAATTTTATTTATGAGCCAACTTAAGCTCAAAAAGTTGAAGAAAACTGCCTAGGCCTCACATCTAGTAGGTGGCAAAGTTAAGAGTTGAACCCCAAATCGAGTCTCTTCATTTCTAGCTATACTGCCCTTATTTCTCCTTCCCACGTTCCTCTCTCACTCACTGTCTACCAATCTCTTTGCTTTTTTTCTTTTGAAATACTTTGTACATACAAAAGAGTTCATATAACATATTTGCACAGGATTAAGAAGCATTGATAAGACACCCATTATTCTCCATGCCAGGTTAAAACTGATGCCTTTGAAATAATCACACATCTTTTCTTTATCACAGCTAGCTTTTCAGTCCAAAATATTCACGTCAATCATTTTCTTCTACTTATGCATAGCTTTACCATGTAAACAGAAATTCTTAAACAATGCATTATTTAGTTATGCCTATTTTTAAACATTATATAAGGAAAAACAGTGTATGTATGTTTTTATATTACCTATACTTTTACTCAACCTAATTTTTGAGACTCATCCATCCTGTATCTTATAGCCATTGTTTAATCATTTTAATTACTGTGTAATAATTAGCCCACTAAATAAATACATTGCATTTAATTATCATATTCTATTATTGATATATACTTGGGTTGGTTCTGGATTTTTTCTATTATGTATTCAATTTTCCAATAATTTGGTTAGTGTATTTGTTCATATGTTGTCAAGGGAGAAAGAACTATAATTTTTAGTTCTTATACAATACTTATATTTTTTCAGTTTCTGTGTATATTTTCCAACTTATCTGACAATAAAAATACTTGGGTTGCATTTATCATTATTATTATTAGATGAAAAAATGTGTAGTATTTGATTTGGTTGGTTAAATGCACTTGGCCTACTGTTTTCTCCCTGTAAAAATTTCAAGTACTGATTCTTCACTGATTATAGGTCTCTGTAGATTTCCTTTTCTTCTTGAACCAGCTACTGGCAAACTGTATCTTTTAGGATTTCATATAATTCATCTAAGTTTTCAAATTTACTGGCAAGAAATTGTTCATTATGCTTTTAATTTTAATTCTGCCATATTTGTGGTTCTATCATGTTTTTATACTAATTTTATTAAGCTTTTCAGGAGTTTGCTTTTTTGTGGTATTGGGGGGATTGAACCTAGGTCATTTTACCTCTGAGCTACACCCCTAGCTCTTTTTATTTTTTGTTTTCAAACAGGGTCTCCCTCTATTGCTTAGAGTCTTGATAAGTTGTTGAGGCTGTCTTCAAACCTGCGATCCTCCTCTCTCAGCCTCCTAAGTACTGGGATTACAGACATATACCACCATTTCTGGAAGAGTCTGCTCATTTTATTATCCTTGTTGAATTGAAAATTATTAATTCAGCCAGGTGTGGTGGTGCATGCCTGTACTCCTAGTATTTGGAAGGCTGAGACAGGAGGATCACAAATTCAAGGCCAGCCTGGGCAACTTAGCGAGAACCTGTTTCAAAATAAAAAATAAAAAGGGCTGGGGTATAGCCCAAAGGTAATTCAACCCCAGTACCACAAATATATATATTCTATTGATCTTGTCTAATTTTAAAATGTTTTCATACTATTTCCTTCATTTTTAATTCTATATGCTTATTCTGGCACCTAGAATCTTACATTGAATCTGTAGTATACCTATTATTAATTTATTGTTTCTCAGGGTCAAGTCACCCTTCTTTGCTCTATAGTCCATCTTGATTTCCTCTTTTTTTTCTTTTTTTTTTTGTGGTACCGGGAATTGAATCCAGGGGCATTCTACCCCCGAGCTATACCCCCAGCTCTATTTTTTATCCTTTATTTTGAAACCGTGTCTCACAAAGTTGCAGAGGCCTCACTAAGTAGCCGAGGCTGGCTGTGAACTTGGATCCTCCAGTCTCTGCCTCCCAGGTACTGGGATTACAAGCATGCGCCACTATGCCCGGCCTGATTTCCTCTTTACCCTAGAAATTGTTTAGAATTTTTCTAAATGTATTGTCTTTGTTATAATCTTCTAACTATATTGTTCTGAATGATACCAGTTTTGGTAAAGTGTGATGTTACACATCTGTTTCATTTCACAGTATCTTATAAGGTTGCTTTATAAACCTCCTGCTAAGGTTTAGGAAGATGGCATGGTAGAAGCAGGCCCCAACCCAGCTCCTATGTGGTTCAGAATCAAAATAGCTGGAGAACAGCTACTTGGCGAAGTGGGGAACTGAAGGAGTGTCCTGAGGTACTGCAGAGGAAGCCCGCTGAATAATTTATACAGTGAGATCACTGTGAGCCAAAAGCCAGTGAAACCAACCACTGGGTGGCAGAAAGAATGGAGCAGTGCCCTGCACACCAGAGACTTCTGGGTGCACACAAATGCCCTCGCCCCACCTGAGAGGGTTCGGACCACTGGACAGGGGATATGCTGGCACCAACCCCTCCGCACCATGGGACCCACAGTTTCCCAGGCCAGCCATGGGATTTCCAGAGCCACCTAGGTCCCTACCAGAGGAGGTGGAGGAGGGGAGGGGAAAGATTTTGTGATGAACCCTGGGCTTGGGCTGTGAGCTCAAGAAATCCCTTTGAGCTCACAAAACTTCCACTGGTGCCAGGGAGGGATTGGCTACTGGGCTGGGAATGACAGACCCCAGGTGGCCACAACAAAACACCCAGAGCCACCTTGGTTCAGGCCAGATGAAGAGGAGGTTGGTGGCAGTGGCTGAGCTCTACATGGTTTTCTGAGGCAAGAGCCTGATCTAGACATGGGACAAAACAAATTCACAACCCCCATCCCAGTGTGGAAGCCAGCATTTTGGACTCTGCCTTCACACTCACAGCCAGTCAAAAGCTAGGTGGCCAAGTCTTGGACATTGACTGCATCATCTCTGATACCTGGCTTACTTCAAAACTGGAGTACCTGAAAGGTCTCTTGCCAGAACACACTGGCAGAGTTGAAAGGTTCGAATGGTTCCTGAAACGGGGAGTGAGGATTAAGAAAAAATAAGAGAGAGAGACAAAAGATAGGTTCCGGAGGGCTCTCAGTCACATGCTCCCAGCCCTTTTCTTTATTCCGCTCCGTCCTTTTATATCCTCCTAGAGCATCAAGGATAGATACAAAGTCCCCTCTACCCCCCCAATGTTCATTCTTTCTTCCACACAAACAGGATGTTCCCAGACCACCCCCCTCCTGGATCAAAGTAAGGTCAAGTCTCTCCTCAGATAATCTTCAGCTATAGAAATGCATAGCACGCTTATCAGCAAGTCTTAATCAGCCTGTTTGGCAAAACTTATACCTCTCAAGGCTGTATTTGCAACTATGAGCCTGAAGCCAAAGAAATGGCTCCCCACAGTCTCTACGTGTTATACACCTGGGCAAAGAGAACTTCTAGTCTTCATCATATACGCTTTTTCTTTCACCTATACTGTTCTCTTTGTTGGTTTGCCATCCGATCCTATATAAAAGTGCCAAAACCATGTGTTGGAGAAAAGACAGCCTCTTTAACAAGTGGTGCTGGGGAAACTGGATCCCCACAGGTAGAAGAATGAACCTAGATTCCTATCTCTCACCCTGTACAAGACTCAAAAAAACAGATCAAAGACCTAAGTATAGAGCCAGAAACTGCCACTGCTAGAAAAAATAGGGGAAATACTTCACATTATAGGTGTAGGTAAAGGTTTTCTGAATAAGACCCCTGTAGTTCAGGAAATAAGAGGAAAAAAATTAATGGGATGGCATCACATTTAAAACCTTCTGTACCACAAAGGAAACAACAGAGCAAAGGGACAATCAGCAGAATGAGAGAAAATCTTTGCCAGCTACTCCTCCTCCTCCTCCTCTGGACTAATATCTAGAATATGTAAAGAACTCAAATCATTCAACATTAAAAAATATCAAAAACCCCATTAGTAAGGGGGCAAATCAACTGAACAGGCACTTCTCAAAAGAAAAGTACAAATGGCCAACAATTATCTGAAAAATATTCAACATCTTTAGACATCAGGGAAAATCAAATTAACTACACTGACGTTATCTCACTCCAGTCCAAATGGCAATCATCGAGAATATGAATAATAATAAATGTTGGTGATCATGTGGGTAAAAAGCTCTCATACACTCTTATTGGGACTAGATCTACCATGTAATCCAACTCTACCACTTCTCTGATTAATTTAAAATAAGTGAAGTCAGCCTATTTTAGAGATACATGTACACCCATATTTATTGCAGCACAATTCACAATAGCCAAGTTAATGCAATCTAAGTATCTCTCAATTAATGAATGTGATATATATGTGTGTGTGTATATATATATATATATATATATATGTGTGTGTGTGTGTGTATGTGTGTGTGTGTGCGTGTATACACACACACACACACACACACACACAATGGTATTTTATTCAGCTGTAAATAAGAATGAAATTATGTCATTTGCAGGAAAATGGATAGAACTGGAGAACATAATTCTGAGTGAAGTAAGTCAGACTCAAAGAGAAACGTATCATATGTTTTGTCTCATATGTGGAAGCTAGAAGGAAAAAGCAGGGATAGTAGAGAATCCATAAAATTAGAAGGGATACCGGTAGGGTACAGGAAGGGTCTGGGGGGAGGAGATAGGGGAGAGTGGGGGAGGTCTGGGGAGTTAAATTTATCAAATGATGCTTTTATGTATGTTCAAATATTCCACAATGAAACGCACCATGATGTTTAATTAATATGCACCAATATTTCCTTAAAATCTTCTATGAAGTTGGTCTTGTTAATTGTACTTAATTTCCTGTCAATATTTGCTATCTCTTTTTACTTTCAAGTTTCCTGTATCCTTAATTTTAGGTGTGTTTCCTAAGATGTTTGCTTGTTTGTTTGTTTTAGAAAAAGTAATTCTTTGAAATGTAGTCTAAAATTGAATTTCTCCAGAGAACATTGCATTTGGTTCTGCTAGTTATCTCATGTTATTACCTGCTTGCAACTATATCTGATTAAGATAATGTAAGTTATACGAGGTAATGGGAATTGGAGCTCAAAACTTCAATAAGGGCAGTTGGTTGGTTATTATTCGTCAAAGGAAGTTTCTTTTTCTCTCCAACTAGTGCCAAGACAGGTTTCCATGATACCTTCTTATCAGTAGTGCGTTTATTTATCATTCACCTTTACTTGGAGGGGCTTACTTGGAGCCTTTGGATTCCCAGATTGCATTGGGATTTCCTGGTGTTCCCCTCTTTGGGGGCCATAGTTTATATTTCCATTCTCTTATACCCTGCATAGCTATTAAAACAGAATCCTAAAGTCAATAGGATTTACCATACCCTTCGAAAGTAAAAAGCCCAGGGTTCAGTCTGTGGTGTGTGTGTGTGTGTGTGTGTGTGTGTGTGTGGTGTAGACTGCGGTACTTTGTATTCTTGCCATATCAGTGATAGATATTTCAGCCAGAATTTTTAGTTACTTTTAGTTCTGAAGTTCTTTAGGGTAGTCTATCCATTCAGGGCCAGAAACAAAAGCCTCAAGGTGTGTTATTTACTAACATTGCATCCCTCAGAATGCTTGCATTATGTAAATCTGTGTGGAAAACGGGTGTCTGAATAACGGGTGTCTGAATAAGGGAGCCTGGGGGGCCTTGCTACCTACATTACACGTTTACATTAGAATTTGCTTGCAAAATGAAAGTGGTGTACTGGGGAGGAGAAAAGTGTCTTAGTCATTGCCAATAGGAGGCACCTAAAATAGTATTTGGCACTGCCTTTTTGAACTGGATCGAGTTCAACAACTACTTTTTATATATGTTTTCTGTGGACTTCTGAGAATATGCATTCCGTGGAAATGACCCTTAATCACAGAGCCCCCTCTGAATCCTCAATGTGTAGAAATGTCCAATTTGCTAATGTTTTTCTCTAAACCAGTCGCCTGGAATGTGGAAATGACTGAAATGTAACAATAAAATATTTCAACCTTTTCAAAGTTGCCCTGTCTTTGAAATTGTACAAAAGCAGTTTCATCTTGTAGGTGAAAGCAGGTTTGGTTTGTAACCTGAGGAAAGTATAAGAAAGGTATACTTTAGATAGCCAGGATGGAGATCAGTCAGTATTACACTGAAATTCTTGAAAATCTCCAGACTGATTTCACATTCCATAAAAGACAGAATCTTTTGAAAGAAGGAGGCAAAGAGAAGGAGAAATAGACCTGCTGCCCGTCTCCCTAGCTAGGATCCTAGTGTTGCTTTTAAATTTATGAGATCAGAACATCAAAAGGTAGCGAGCGGCTAAATATATTCAGGCAGAGTGGGAATTTTGACATAAGTTTAGTGACTTATTTTTCCCCCTGAAGAAATGAATAGGTGTATTCTGCAAGCTATTTCTTAACACTCGATTTACATAGAGTCTCATTTACTTAGGAAAGGGTCAATAAACAGAAACCAGAGAAGAGCATTCACCTCTCAGGTGTGCGGGGACTGCACGGTCACTGGTACTTGTCAGAGCTTAAGTTGAAGACTTCTCAGAGGTTCCCCTGTTAAAGCAAGGCCACGCTGGAGCATCACAGAGCACGATGCAGGGTGCGTTGCGGTGCACTTTCTTGAAAGATTTAGAATCTGTGGGCTGCTGAACTCTTATCAAGCTTGGGCCAGAGGTTGAGTAGTCCAACAGAGCCTGAAAAATGTGTAGAATGTAGACCTCGGCTGGAAATCTCCTAACATCTACATTCAAAAGGTGGATGCATCTTTCTGTAAAGAATATAACACAGAAGAGATAAATGAATATATAGAATTATAAGATATGCTTCTAAGAATTATATGCATCATCATGGTCAAATTTCAAAATAAAATCTTAAATGGAAAACATCACCATAACAAAAAAGCAAGTTGCAAATAGCTGATAGCATTCATGCAAAAATTATAAAACATGAAATAATAGTTTATAATGCTTATCAATGTATTCCTATGCAGTCAACTTTCAAATAGTGATTCACATCATCTTTAGAATGATGTTTACTATTAGGGAGAAAAAGAAAGGGAAGGGAGGACAAATGGACTTATCCTATCTGTGATCTTCCTTCCTTCCTTCTTTCCTTCCTTCCTTCCTACCTTCCTTCCTTCCTTCCTTCCTTCCTTCCTTCCTTCCTTCTTTCCTTCCTTCCTTTCTTTCTTCTCTTTCTTTCATGTGTGCACATTACTAGGGGTTGAACCCAGGGGCATTCTACCTCCAAGCTACATTCCCAGCCCTTTTTATTTTTATTTTGAAATAGTGTCTCACTAAGTTGCTGAGGCTGCCCTCAGTCCTGTGATTCTCCTCTCCATAGTTTTAAGTCATTCCTTCTAATAGAACCTTTCTTGTATTGGAAATGCCCTCTATCTGATCTGGTCAATGCGCTAAAGCAGTGGAGAAAATTAATTATTACTTTCATTCCATTTTAATTAATTTAAATTTAATAACCACATGCGAGTAATGACCATTGTATTTGAAGATGTAGAAGAAAAGCCATTCTGACTCAGGCTCGCTTCTCCTCCTGCACCTTCACAGCAGAGCACTTCTGACACCACGTGGATATCTGCCTACACACCAAGGGAGCAATCCTGCAGCAGCAGACACCAGCTGGGGGTTCTCTCATCTAACTCTGTTCTAACACCATCTACTTGGAGATTACACATGATTCTACAGGTTGAATGCTCTGTCCCTAAGCTCTCCCCCACCACCTCAGAGGCCAGCCATAAGCCACCCATTGTTTGCCTGTGCTTCCGACCAACTGGCTGTAGAACGAGGTTCCCATGTTCCCCTCCTCAGGTTTCATTAATTTGCTTGAGCAGCTCACAGAACTCAGGGAAACACGATGCTTACCTGTTTATTATAAAGGCTATTGGGGCGAGGTGTGGGAGACAGGCTGGGAACCTTCCTGTCCTCTCCGGGAGCACCACTCTGCGGGAACATCCATGATTTCATCCTGGGGGCAGACATGCACAGACATGGCAGAGCATGGACAGCTGTGTGGAGATGTGATTGGACTAAAGGGCGTGATCAGACTGAGTGGGGAAGCCCGTCTGCCCAGCATTCTGCTAGGCCTCTCTGTGTAGTACTCCTCCCTCCAGGTATGGAAAGAAGGTCTTAGGACCTACTCTCAGACAAGGTAAGTCAGAGTTACAAGCCAAGGAACAAGTGAAAAAAATCTATATTATGCTAATATATAAAATATGTGTAAATATAGAGTATGCTAATATATATTATGCTGATACTTATGGTAATACGTTAGTATAATAGCTGATATTATGCTAATATCTCTATATATTAGCATAAGCCTAGAATGCAAAACTTGTTAGTCTTGGTTAACTGTAATTCTGGTCCCTAGAATTAGGCTCTAGCACTAGCAGGTACTCCAAACAAAGTTTCTTAGTTTATGAAATAATGAATGCCAGTGCATATATTCTACTTTCCTCCTGTGATTTGATTGATATATAGACCATATATATATATATATATATATATAACCATATATATATAACCATATATATAACCATATATATATATAACCATATATATATAACCATATATATGTATATATATAACCAAAAACTCACCAAGCTTAGAATTATTTTAATTTATTATCCCATAAATTCAATCATTTCTACTGACCATCCTTCTCGTTCCAACACAATTCCTAATATATGTATATACATTTTATTAGACTGAATTGTACTATAATCTTATTCTGCACCTACTATTGTACTATGCTCTGTATCTTTGATATTCTGTCCGTGTTCAAGATATGGCTAATATTACAGTAAATATTTCAATGAAAAATTTTTGGAAGTTTATACATTATCTGGTTCTTCCAAAATCTCAGTTTCTGGGATACATAAATAAAAATAAATAAACAAATGCTTACCCGAGAGAAGGGCATGATTGATCAAAATGAAAGAAAATAAAAATAAGTGCTCAAGAAACACTGTAAAATTAAAACAAACAAACACACACATATTGAAGACAGGTTTCATTATTTACTACGCAGCAAATAAAAGATGAAAATTCAAGTTACTTAAGCAAAAAATCTTTTTTTCTTACTCATAATTATTATTTCTCTCAAAATTACTACAAAAGTGGGTACATTTTGTGGTGGGGAAATTATCCGTCAATGAAACTGATGCAAAGAAAAATACTGTGAAAGACCGACATGGGAGGAGACTGACCGAAGCGGACAAGGCTACTACAAGTGACCCGGAAAGGAAAAGGAGGACGAGAACGTGAGGTGTCAGGTAGCAGAATGTCTTTTTGATTCCCCACCCACGAAAGAAAAATGTTAAAGAAAGTAGAAAGCCGTCTGTCTCCTGGAAGTGAAGTCAGAAAATTGAAGAGACAGGGACAGCTAGGCAGGAATGATTCGTCTTCCACTTCATCTTTGTGTCTGCAGCAAGTGAGTGGAGGATAAAGTGGAGATCCCTGTTGATGAGAGAATGATTTGGGAACAGTGGACACAGAGCCCAGCTCCGGCTATGTGCAGATCAATACAGTAGTATTAAAACCTCATTACTTACGGGCCCGCAGAGGCTGCTGGCCAGAGGAGGTGAAACTGGGCCAGAGGCAGACGCACCAACAGGAGAGGGAGCCTAGTGGCAGCACTTCCCAGCAAGGCAAAGAGGAATGGGAAAATGATTAGAAACCTATCTTATAAAGTCTTTTTGTTGTGCAGGTCCAGCAAGATAAACAAAACAAAATGCTTGATTTCATGGCTCTCCAAACCCATTATCAAGCAAAGGCAGAAAAACTTTCCTTGCAGTTGTAAGAAGTTGCTTAGCTTTCTCTTAAACCATTCTCCAAAGTTCTCTGTATCTTTAAATGAGAGTGCTACAAAACAAGACGAGTGGCAAGAACCAGTTGAAGTGATCCTAAGTATTACATGGTTGGTGGCAGTCAGAGCCTGCAGCAGGTTTCATCAGAGGGGAAGCAGCATTTCAAATTGAGATATGGATTGCTTTGACTAGGTCACTCAGCCACTTTATCTTGAAAAAGCCATTTAAGTATCTGCCAGTGCAGATGTCATGAATTTCATGTGGGAAAGGGCCCAGATGTGGAAAAGTACTTCATTCTCCTTTACTAAGGGAGGGGAATGTAACTTGTAAAATGCCCACTTGCAGCCTGGGCTTCAGAATGGAAACTGACTGTGTTTAGCACCATTTACAGTTTAAATGACATGGAAGTGGAATGAATTCGAAAGAAGGGAGACCAAACTTTGATCTAAAAGAGTCTAAATATTTTAAATAGATTGAAAGCAAATTAATAAACACTGTTTTGACTATTTTATTAATCAAACTCAACTGATTATTATTTATTGTGTTTACTAAGCATCCAATATGTTTCCAAAATATTGTGATGAACACTATGCAAAAAAAACAGTTTAACAAAAATAGAAGTGGTTAATATTTATGACTTTCCATCATGTGTCAGTCACTATGCCAAGGCCTTACATAAGTTGTCTCATCTCATCCTCACTACCCTCTGAAGAAAAGATGCTATTTATCCTCTTTTTTCAGAAGAAACTAAAGTTTAAGAAGATTGAGGAACTTGTCTAAGTTAAAAAGCTGGCATTCAAATCTTAGTTCTTGTAGATTCTACAATCCATGCCCCTGTCATTTAGCCACACTGCTCTTTAAAGAATCAGATTTTAAGAACAAAATTATTTTGCACAGAAACTCACAATCTCACAATCTACTTGATTATACGTGTACACCTGCACAAACATACATATACCATATATATAATTGTATGTAATGTATTATTTTATAGAATATAGTTTTATTTTATATATATTTATAAATAATATGACTCATGGTATAAGAGTACTGGACAAGTGCTATGAAGTTCAGAGAACTCTTAACAACTAATGGCTGCAAAACAAATAAAAAACATTTATTAAAATATAAGTTGAAAATGAGCAAAGGCCATAATCCACCAGTTTTGAAGGAAAAAACTGGACAGTAAGCATAGGTAATAATGTTAAAGGCCACCTGTTAAGAAACAATTTATACTCTACACTGATGGTATTTTTATAGTTCTCAAATTTCTAAGTTCTAAAAACATGTTAAGAGTAAAGTCGATTAAGTATGGAGAGAAATAGACATTCATAACCTACTTGGTAGAGACAATAGCTTCTTTTTGTATGCATGTGGTTCTGCCTCTGAGCTACACCCCCAACTCTATTTCTTATCTCGGAAACAGGCTCTAAGTTGCTAAGGCTGGCTGTGAACCTATGATCTTCCTGTCTCAGCCTCCCAAGTACTAGGATTACAGGTTTGCACCACCATGTTTGGCTAATAGCTTCTCACAGTAGCTTGCAGTAGTTTTTGTAGGGATAAGAGGGAAATTTGTCCTTTGTAATATTTAACAGTACTATTTAAAATGCTTATACCCTTTGACAATTTCACTTCTAATTATATGTGCAAAGTAAGTAATAGGTACAGTCGGGTGTGGTGGCGCATGCTTGTAATCCCAGTACTTGGGAGGCTGAGACTGGAGGATCCGAGTTTGCAGCCAGCCTCAGCTACTTAGTGAGGCCCTCTGCAACTTAGTGAGACTGAGACCCTGTTTCAAAATAAAGAACAAAAAATAGGGCTGGGGGTGTAGCTTGGAGGTAGAATGCTCCTGGGTTCAATCCCCAGTACTGCAAATAAAAACAAAAACTAAGTAAGTAATAGGTACAAATATAAAGTTTTAGCTATATGGATGTCTATTACAGAGGTGATTTAAAAGTGGAAAATTGAAAATAACACAAATGTCCAACAAAAACATGAAAAACTTAATTAAATATATGCTCAAATATAATGGGATATTCTGTAGACATTAAAACTATATTCTTGAGAAATATATAGGAAAATAATAAGAAACACTTTTCATTAGGTAAAAAGTAATACGTAAAATGTGTCTCCAGATCCCAATTTATATTCATATTTAGGTATTCATATATTCATACATCAATACATATACTCATATGTATGCATGAAGTATGAATTCATTAATCTAGACATAATAAAATATCAGGAATTTCACACAACAAAATGTTGACAGTATTTAGGCAACAAGATGATAAATAATTGTTTTGTTTCTATTGTATGCTTTTTTCTTTATTTCTTGGATTGTCTCAAATATATATGTATGTACTGAAGACCAATACTCATTAAATTACTTTTAGTTGTTTAATTATTTAATAAATTTAAAATCTGAATAAGAATAAAATCAAGGGTGCAAAGCTCCTGTAGCCCACATATGGATACATGGAGAACATAAGAATTCATTTGGAGAACCAGGAATGCTGGCTAAGGCACATAAAAGACAATGCAGGGGGGTAAAAAGATATTCTGAGAGAACAAGGACAACACAGACGGAATGTTATAATGGGTACTTATGAGACTGAGACTAGATCATCCAGGAAAAAGACGGCAAGAGAGTATTGAATTTGACTGTTAAGAATTGGAATCGATGTAAACTCTGATACATTAGCAGACAAGAGCTGGGCAAGCCGAGTCCAGGAGGTCATTGCCAAGGTAATAGGCCACTTCCTTACCCACTTACACACCAAGTCATTCATTTATATAGAAAATACCTTGCATACCTATTGGCATTAGCTCCCGTTTTAGATGCTAGAAAATATGAATGAATCAAACTGAGGCCCCTGCCTTTGGAGTTTTCTGTCTAGAATAGAAATATTTATGTATTTTTTCTATAATCACTTCCCAAGTTTTACCCCAAACTCCAAAGAAATTCTAGAATCATATTCTGTCAAATCGTAACTAAATAATCTATGTCTATGAAAATTGCCCACTTATTCAGTGAAAGACAACTTCAAATTAGCTAATCATCTTCTCAATTAACTAGACCCCATGTCTTCTTACATGCTTTTTGATAAAGCCTGTTTCTCGCTGGTCTTCTAACCAGACCAGGCCCTCCCAGTGTGAATGGTCCTTCTCCTATCTGTACCTGACGAACTCTGCCTATGTTTTAAAGTCATATCAAATGACCACTCAACCACAGTCCTTCACCCATCTACACTCCCCAGGCATTTTACTTATAAAGCTTAAACTCTGTTTCTCCAAGAATTCTGCATACCCTTGTGTTCTCAAGTATTCCTGTAACATATCATTCCTCCCATCAAGTGCAGAGGAAAATAAATGAAAAACGTAAGTGACTCTCATAAGAGCTTTAATGATTTTATAAATATAAAATGAAAGTAAGCCGGGCGTGGTGGCGCACGCTTGTAATCCCAGTACTTTGGGAGGCGGAGACCGGAGGATCCGGGTTCACGGCCAGCCTCAGCTCTCTCTCTCTCTCTCTCCCTGTCTCTCTCTCTCTCTATCTAGTGAGGCCCTCTGCAACTTCGTGAGACCTGGTTTCAAAATAAAGGATAAAAAATAGGGCCGGGGGTGTAGCGCGGAGGTAGAACGTCCCTGTGTTCAATCCCTGGTACCGCAAATAAATAAATAAATAAATAAATAAATAAAAATAAAATGAAAGTAATGGAAAATATTATTAAAATAAGTTCTGGCTGGACCACCCACTGAAGCAGCTTCCTCAACTGAATTGTTCATTTGCTATTCAGTCATGTTTGATGAACACTACTAGTGTTCAAACAGCAGTTTTACAACTAATAGTTGTAACTTGGAACACTCATAATGTTACAAACTATTAGTGGGTTATAGAGTCAACTTAGTGGGTCACAATCAGTATTTCAAAAAATGTAATAGAAAAAGCAAAATGACAAGGAAAATATCTGTACATTGTGTAGAGTAAAGGAAAGTGTGTTATTGTAGTTTTGTTTCATTTGTGTGTATGCATATATGTGTGTATTTATTAGGTTATGAAGAAGAGAAATTTCTTGCATATGTCATGGATAATAAAGTTTGAATGTCATTTATGCAAAGCTTGTGGCATGTTCCTGTCCTATATCTAAGCCTATAAAGGAAATGTGACACACTACTTCTTAAATTATCCAACATTTTTATATTCTACAAAAAAAAAAACTTTTTTTTTAGCCTGCTTCACGTTCTCCTCAGACGCATCACAAATACTGTTGGATTTCTTTTCAAATGTAGTTTTTAATCGCTTAACATGGGTTGTGAGCATAAAAGCCATAGTGAGATATAAATGCTAAGATGTCATTTTTGCTCACTCACTACAGCAGTGATTGGCTTCTTTTCTCATAACAATCCAAAGCCTCAGAAATGCAATCCATGCTTATGCAAAAGAATAACTTATTTGGTCTAGAGATCTTTAGTGCTTGGGCACAGTTGCAACCACAAATATTTAACTTGCCAAAATGTTTGTAGAACTTTTCAAATTATATTCACAACATGGCCACATAGACTGGCAAATGAACCCAATCAAGGCAGGACACCATGTCTTTAAGTATGTTTATACCCCATCCATGACTAGCACTGACCCACAGTGAGTCCTTCATGAGGACCAATTGGGTAAATTCTACCGGTGAGAGACCCAAATTGGAAAAAAAATACTAGAAATAACCTTAATGTACATCTTCAGTATATAATCTAATCATCCTGTTCGTTTCATTTTTTTCTAAATTACCATCAGTAATCTCTTGATTGGTAATACCTAAAAAATTATGAATCTGATCTAGAAAAGCTTAACGCAGAAGCCCTCTTCATAAGCATCCACTATCTATTATATTCCATTGCCACCTATCAAATGCTTCTTTTCCCTAAATCCTTCAATGCTGGAAAAATAAGGGGGAAATGGCCTCTGAAACATTTCATTCTGTAAGTTGGTGCCCTAGAACTACCTATCAGAAATTTCAGGGAATAAACAACACACTATTTAGAGCAGGTGAGAAGGAAGGGCAATCTTATAACAAGTTAGCTACCATACTGCAGGCACAGTTATGCTTTAGACTTAGAGGAACTAAATAGAAATGGAAATTCAGACAAACCTGGGCTTGAACCCTGTCTGATTCTGACACTTCTAACTGTGTGACCCCTGGGATAATTACTGTAACTACATCAGAGTTCTTGCAAGGATGAAGTAAAATACAACATTAAAGTTATATAGGATATTTACTGACACATAGAAAATGTTCAACACCAGCAGCGATTATTTTGTTGTAATTACTATTATTGCTGTTAAGAATTTAACGGTGACACTAGCCAGCCTAAAAAGACCAATATGGAAGATGGCAATTGAGGGAGACACCACGTCGCAATCCCTCTGAGACTCGGATCTCAATCACAGAGAGAGCAGCTTCTTGACAAGAAAAGTGGCGAGAGATTGAACTAAACAAGGAAGGATTTGAAGTGCAACCAAAGCAAGGCCGGAGTGTGACAAAACAGGGGACAGTGGAGAGTTCCAGGCTCCTTACTTAAGGAGCGGTGGCGGCACCATCTTGTCCTGGCCATGCAGGCGGCTGCCAGCATTGTGGCTCTCACAGGCCACCAACGGGGAGGCCGGTGACCTGTTGTAAATCCAGGAACTGCAGAGCATCGGAAACAAAAGCGAGCAGCAACTGGCTCTATGCTAGACGGAGACCCAGGCAGGCGACTTCTGGCATTGTGTCTCTCACAGGCCACCAGCAGGGAAGCCAGTGACCTGCTGTGGACCCAGCAACTCCAGGGCATCAGTGTCAAGGGCAAGCACACTCAACAGAGACCCGGGTGCCTGAGGGCCTGACCAGAGCCTGCAGCAGCCCAACTGATCTCACCCCCTCCCCCAGAGACTAGGAGCAGTGTTCAAGGAGACTGAACCCCGGGGGGGGGGGGCAGGTTCACCCAACATAGCAACAGAAACCCACATGGCGTGCGGATCACCCCTGTGGAGGTGGGACTGTGGTCTGCTGGAAAACACAGCAGAAGCTCGGATAAGCAGACCTACAGCAACATTCCGGGGGGACAGACCTACAGCCTGCAGGTCGCAGCACCCTTAGAGGATTTCCAGGGATTGCCACAGGACACACAGTCGTGGTACCTTGGGGAAAATCAGACCAACCCAGACTTCTCTGTGGAAAATGCAGAGTTCCGTGTTTGTACAGAGTCAGGTCAAAGCGACATCCACCGCCTCTGTAGGCAAAGAGAGACACAGGCCCAGGGTCCCGCGCTGGCAACACCGGCCATCTATGTAGACAGAGAGAGACATAAGGACATCCCCAATAGAGAGCGTGAAGACCCACACTTGCAGTGGGAGAGGGGTACCAGCGGCACTGGGCGCCTCCACTGGCAGAAAGAGGCACCAGGCAAGGGTCCCAATCACTGAAGGAAACCAAGAATTGGGCCTGCAAACGGACATTAATGCTATAGGACACCAAGCAAGTGAGAACGCTTGGAATGTGCTCAAGAACTTAGTATAATAGGTAGACCTTAACCGACTGAAAGTATCCACGCAGACCCAGGAGGGCGGCAGAGCGCAACTGCTATATACTTATATATTTGTAGGATTGGTTTTTGTTTTGTTTGTGTGTGTGTGTGTTTGTGTGTGTGTGTGTGTGTGTGTGTGTCTGTGTGTTGGTTGGTTGGTTGGTTTGCTTGCTTGTCTGTACTTTTCCCCATCCCTTTTGCAAGCTTCTACCCTCTTTCCTCTCTTCTCTTTCTTTCTTTCTTTCTTTCTTCCTTTATTTGCCTTGTACTAAATCCATTTTGTACCACTAAACCTAAATACTCTACACTGGCTACTAGAATCCTCCTTTATTTTCACTACCCCTAATCTTTATTTTAGATTACGTTACTATACTCAAACTCTTCTCCTCAATTCTGTTCTCTACTTTACCCTATTCTTGCATTCCTTACTTCAGCTCCTTCCTCTTCACTAATGCTTCACCACTGAATTCAACACGACTTGCCCTTGTCTATACCAGCTGACTCCTCTAAGCCCCTACTGCTGAGATTGGACCAAACAGGTGAACCACCAGAAAGGACGCCAGAAACCAAGGACAAACTAACCACAGCTGACAGACGGAACCACCCAACACAGTGGAATTTTACACAGCCACAAAGAAATGGATGGAATTATTTGCAGGGAAATGGATGGAATTAGAGAACATTATGCTAAGTGAGATTAGTCAGTCACAAAAAGTGAAAAGTCGCATGTTCTCCCTAATATGGGGAAGCTAGGGAGTATAGGGCGTAGGAGGGACTCCAGACAAAGATGGAGAAAACCTTAGATGAGTAAAGAAGATGACCTAACTGAGGGAGTTGGGAGGGGGGAAGAAGGAAACACCCTAATGCACATGATATACATACACAAACTTATCAAAGTCAATCACTATGCTGAGCACGAGGAGGAGGGAAGGGGGAGGGAATGGGGGTGGGAGTTGGGGGATGGCTAATTGACCGATGTGTGCATGTATACTTCTACCACCCTGAAACCCGTGAAGATGTACCCATCAATGCACCAGTAAAAAAAAAAAAAATTTAATGCATTAAAGGGGGATTTGAGAACTAGGTGGACAATTCAAGCAATTGTGTTAAAAAAATGCAACCAGAAATGTAAAGAGGTGTGAGGCAGAATGCCCCCACCAAGAACCTGTGTATATGTTCTGAAAAGAAAAATAAGACCAATATGAAGACCCTATATATAAACACTGCTAAGTATTAACATTTTTGTGTGGTATGTGTGGTGCTGGGGATTGAACCCAGAGGCATTCTACCTCCAATTACACCCCAAGCCCTATTTTTCATTCTTTTTTTTTTTGAAACAGGGTCTCACTAAGTTGCAGAGGGCCTCAATAAGTAGCTGAAGCTGGCAGCAAATCTGCAATCCACCTGTCTCAGCCTCCCAAATTGGGATTACAAGTGTGTGCTACCACACCCGGCTAAGTATTAACATTTTAAAAACTCCTTTCAGTTGATGGTATTTTAGGTTTTGGAAGTATGCCTATCAGAGTACAGAAAATTTGCTAAGAAAAGAAATTCCACTGAATCAGTAACTTCTTTGAAAAGAAAAGAGAAAAATCTAAAAAAAAAATAAAAACCAAAAAACAAGAAAATTAGCAAATCCTAAGGGAATTGGCATAGGTTCCAAGTGTTTAATTTACTGCCTGCAAGCATTAGTATCACTAAGAGAGTATATTTTCATATATAGATTCAGCCCTTAATGAGTAAATGAACTTTAGATACAACCTCAATGGTGTTCCAATTGTGTAGACACTAAAATGACTTTCTGGAAAGGACACATGCTGCATCATCCTTGCCAGGTGCCAATGAGGGGTTTCTGTGGGTAGCAGTTCACCTGCGGCACAAGACTTCCTAAAATGAAATTTGTTTCACGCATCTGTTAACTTCTTCACCCAAACTTTACAGGGAATTTCCAAAGCCAAGCATGCAGCCTACCAGTTTACAAATTCAAATAACTAAAGAGGTCACACTGATAAGAGGTTGGGTGTAAACAGAAACCATTTGCGATTATTCATTTTATGCCTAATGTAAAATTTGTGTGCACTCTGATTTGCTCAAAATGTACTTAAGACACCATTAAGAGTGAAGCATTTATAGCTTGCTAAAAAATCACACTGAGAACAAAACCAATTTGTCAAGAAAAATAAAGTTTCTAACAAAACTTTTTCAGGCTGAATCAGGAAATGAATGCAAAAAAATGTTTAATTAAAAATAACTTTACAGATGGATTATTCATGGGAGCGTAGATGGGGTTGAGGAAACAGAGACGTAAGGCAGTCAGGGAATATTAACAGTGGAAATCCATTATCACCCCTAGGCTCCAAGGGACAAGGAGTGAAAAAGGTGTTTCCAGACGGAAAGGAGCTGGAGACGTGGAGGAGTGGCTGGGGCTGTGAGGGAGGAATAAATATTCCACTCACTGTCTCCTTCCTCCTTCCACTCTCCAATCTCCTGTCAGTGTCTCCTATTTGTCCAACTGAACCAGAGGCTGGAGGGCTGTTTCCCTACAGTTCACAGACAGCCCTCTTGGGGCAAAAATAGAAAGAATGGCAAGATAGATCTTGTAGAGGCAAACTAAGAATAACCAACAAAGCCACTGTGTTGATAAGTTTTCCATCACTATAACAAATACCTGAGATAAATCAACTTCTAAAGAGAAAAGGTGTATTTTGATCCATATTTTTTTGTGGTTTCAGTACAGGATCAGTTGGTCTTGTTGCTCTGGGCCTGTGGAGAGGTAATACATCAGAGTGGGAGTACATGGTGGAGCAAACCATTCACTTCATGGAAGAAAGGAAGCGAAAGAAGCAAGGGGCTGGTGTCCCAAATGACCCCTGCTAGGGCATGCCCCCCAGTAGCTAAAAGACTTCCACCTTTGTTTTGTTTTGTTTTGTTTATTTTGTGGTGCTGGGGATTGAACCCAAGGGCATTCTACCTCTGAGCTACAACCCCCAGTCCTTTTTATTTTTATTTTGAAATAGGATCTCCATAGGTTGCTGAGAGTCTCGCTAAGTTGCCGAGGCTGTCCCTGAACCTTCAATCCTCCTGTCTCAGCCTCCAAAGTATGAGATTATAGATGTGAACTAGCATGTCCAGCTGGAGGCTCCCCCTGTTAAAGGTTCCACACTTCCCAGTAGCACCAGGGACTAGGAACCAAGACTAGCACATGGGCCTTTGGAGAACACTTATCTAAACCATAGCGACCACCAACCATTCTTTTTGTCCCCAAGTTCCACAAGAATTAGATTGATATAAATGATCCTTGTTCTCCCATAAATCAAAGACTATCTTGTCAAATAAAGACAGCTTGAGATGGGTTAGGTCAACCATTTTGGTGGACTTAAACACTTGGATTATTCAAACATGTACTTGACTACTTCATTTCAAGGGCTTTCCTGGTTGTTTATTGGTTATTTTTATCATGTTTCTGTAGATGCTTTTACTCCCTCATATTTTCAAAGATACCATAAGATTTTCAATTTAGTCTTCCATTTGGGCTACAGGGCATTTCTTCTGAAGATGCATATTACTTTGGAAATATAATTCAGAAAGTACAGGTTCCTAGACCACTGTAGTGAGTTTCATCAGTCTAGTAAGTGACTCTCCTGTTTCCTATTGTTTGAATGGGCAGTCAGAGTCATGAAAGCACATTATAACCTTCCCTGTGGCAGGGGTATGCCAGAGACAACAGAGAGAGAGAGACACGAACAATGAAAAGTACTTAAGCAAGCAAAACCACTATTGCACTCTTTTTTTTCTTTTTTTTTTTTTGGTGGTACTGGGGATTGAACCCAGGGGCATTTTACTTCCCAGCTACACCCCAAGCCCTATTTTTTATTCTTTTCGTTTGGAACAGGATTTCGCTAAGTTGCAGAGGGCCTCACTAAGTAGCTGAGGCTGGCCGCGAACTGGATCCTCCGGTCTCAGCCTCCCAAGTACTGGGATTACAAGCATATTACCACCACACCCGGCTACTATTGCACTCTTTAAAAGATAGATGGTTGCAGTGAACATGATGTCTGGAACTGTAGCTTGCCCAAATTAAAGTGGGACATAAAAATAGGAAGCAAAGGAATCTAATTTCCATTTAAAGTTGGTAGCAGTGATAATCATACAATACTCTTTGTCACATCTTCAGGTGATGGATCTGCAGTACTGTGGAGCTGTGGTAATTCAAAGGTACCCAGGCACAAGAGAAATATACAACTTACATCTGCCAGAATAGATCTAAGCAAGGAGTTGACCAGACAAGCATGGAAAGAGAGATGGCAAGATACAGTCATGATCAAGTAATCCATTGCCATTAATGGTGCCTGCCTGCAAAACAGGAAATAGGGAGGGAAAGAAGGTTTCCTTGGTTTTTTCTCTGAGGAGTGTTGTGGGAGGATGAAGCTGAGCAGTGACTGTTCAATATTTTTTGATTCTTGTGAAGTCAGGAAAACTACATTGCCATTTATATATCAAAAGGAAAATCATGGCTAATTGTATTTCCTCTAAGAAAAAGATATAGAGCTTAGTCCCACTACCTAAGCTAAACATGCCTTTTAAAAATTTGAAACCATGTTATTTATTCATTTATTTGCTGGCTGTGACAGGGATTTTGTCCCAGAAGGGTGCATAGACTAGAAGTAGGAACACCTGTGGCTTTTCTGGGTCCTTGTGATTGTAAGCATGGGCATCAGGCACCAGACATAGCACATAGGGCCCCTCAGCCTGGAAAAGTTTCCTATGAGAAGACAGGCTGAATGGAGCCTCATCTTAAACTCCTCTCAGGAAATGAATCATCCTCCCTGTGACAGAATCCAAGATTCTGTCCTGGTTTCTGCCTTTCACATTTGCCTACACAGACTTCTGTGAGTCTTGGTTCTGCTTTCCTGACTGCATTCCTCTGACTTCATTTCATCCATTTAGTCGTTTGAATTTAGCACTCAGAAATGTGTGATTTGGGCAACTCATATAAACTCTGGAAGATTTTATTTCTAATCATCTTGGAAATACAGGCAATTTTAGCCCTATACAAGGACAATGAGAAAGTTAAATGTGCTAAGTTAAGTGAAATTATACAATCCATGAAAGAAAAAAGTTGATAAATTGGATTTTATCAAAATTAGAATTTTTGCCCTTTGGAAGACATTTAAAAAATGATAAAACAAGACATAGAATGATAGAAAATATTTTCAATACATTACCTGACAACATAAATGTATTCAAAATATACAATAAAAAAGATGAATAATATGAAGTGTTGACAAGGATGTAAGGAAACAAACTCTCATACTTAACTTATGGGACTATAAAATTAAATAATCATTTCAGAAAAAATTTGGCAGTTTCTTAAGTTAAATATAAATCTACTATAAGTCTCAGCCATTTCACTCCTAGGTGTCTATCCAAAGGAAATTAAAATACACAAAGACATGTATGAGAATGTTCACTGCAACTTTATTCAGAATAGTAATGTCCACTAATAGATGAATCATAGATAAAATATGATATATTCATAAAATGGAAGATACTCATCTGTAAAAAGGAACAGTTTCATACACACAAAAAAAACTAAAAAATCATCACCCTGAGTAAAATAAATCAGACACACAGGAGCATATATTATGTAATTCTGTTTACATATAATTTTTAAAAATACAAAATAATCTTCAGTAACACAAAGTAGATTGGTGGTTGCCTGAGAAGAGGGGAGGAGGATGGAGTGGATTGAAAAGGAGTATGAGGAGCCTTCTGGGGATGATGGAAATATTTTTCTTTTGATCAAAGTAATGGCTTCAGATGTGTATACATCTCCCATAAATCACCGAATGATACCCTATAGTTGGGTATAATTCACTGCAAGTGAATGATATCTCAGCAAAGTTGGCTTAAAATAATAAGAGAGGTGCTGATTCCAGCCTGGCTCAAAGTTCTAAAGACCAGATGAATATGCTTATCACTGCTTTTACCATAATTATTATCACCACGCCATTGAAACCTGACTCTGCCTCCTGTATGTATATTTCATAGCTGTCTCAGTCAGTTGAACAACATGAATAGAGTAGCATAAGACCAAAAGCAGCTTCTCTTGAATCATTTACTGAAACTCCTTTCTTTCTGACATATCATATGGGGAGGCACACTATGAATACTAGATTTTGTTTATTATTTGTCTACTGATCTGATGGCCTCACAGAAAGCTAGCAATGTTATTGATGAAGAGAAAATAAGTGGACCAAATTACCATGCCTCTCCAGCATGTTCTCTTCCCTATCCACTCCATCTTCTAGCAACACCTTAAAGTCAGCAGATCTGATGAATATTAAATGGACTTGGGTTCAAACTCTGAGTCTACAACTCACTAAAGTGAGGCTGGTTGACCTTAAATGCAGTCTCTAACATCTTTTATATTTGGTTTGTCATCTGTAGAACAGGCTGAATTATAACAACGGATATGGTTGTTGTGAGATTAAAAAAAGAGATGTATAATATATTGCACAATGCCTTGGATCTAGTAAACATGCAGTAGATGGTAGCTGCACTTATCTTCTGGCCAGTGGAAATGTATGATGTGTGTTTGCTTAGCCATATGAGGAGCCAACCCTGCAGCTATGGGTCTATTTATAGCATCTGGGACACCATTGAGGTCTTCTCTTTGCATCCTTATTTTCTCACTCTTGGCTTGGAATGTTGTATGTTAAAGGTCAGGGTAGAACTGAGTCAAGCTCTACAGTCACCATACACATGCTCACTGCAGGCAATTTCCTCTATCCATGTGCTGCTAATGATGTGATTATCAGTGCTGGCGATCAGTCATGCAACCAAATCATATCACCAAACCATTTGCATTTCATCTGTCTCAACAGTTCCAGATGGCATCCGAGCACTCATTGGTAACAAACAGGGAGATATTTTTAAAAATAAAACTGAGTCTTTTCTAATCAACTTGAATAATTACCTCAAAAATAATAATAATCCCGAATCCTCTTCATAACCCATATGGAAAACCCTAAGATCATGAAGCAAAGAGATGCTAATTAGCTATTTTTGCTTTACCTAAAAAGAACAGGACCAAAGGCATTCAGTCTGGAAACTTGAAATCACATCTTCAAAAGCAGGTTTGATGAAGGGAGAAACGAGGCAAGTATTCAAGGTCTTGCTGCGCAGAAGTGAGGACTCAGATAAATGTTAATGCAGAATCGCCACAAATATAGGGAAATAAAGGGAGAGGCTGTTTGTTTCCTGTAAGCAAAGACCTCAAAGAATCAACTGTGTTACGCCACAGGACACAGAGAAGAATTATATAAAGTCAAAGGCTGTAATGAGGGTATTGTGTTGTTTTTAATAAAAAGAATCCCGCTTGCCCTTCATACTGTTTAATCTGTAGAAACATCAACATTTCATCTGGAATGCTCAGTCTTTCAATTAGTGATGGCAACAAAAATGTTCCTCTTGCTCCAGGAGAGCGTAAATGTGTGGTGATGGATCCCTCTGCAGGCAGAGGCCCTAGTCTTGATGGATATCCAATAGAGTTTTAGATGCACCTACCAGAAAATACTCTTGTGGGGGATCGGGTGGGGCCAGATGGGTAGAGTGATCGCTCAGGTGACGAAGGTCAGTAATGAAGGTGGCCAGCAGGGGCAGCGCTGGGGCCGCACCTGAAGGAGCTGGGCAGCGCGGGGAGTGGGGTGGCTGCGGCCTCCACCCGCAGCCCCGAACTCCGCAATGCAGCGAGGCGGCATGTGGCGCTGGGTCCGGCAGCAGCTGGGTTTTGACCCATCATATCAAAGTGACACAAAAACTATTTATACAGCCAACAGGTTTCCTCAGAATGGCCTTTACACACCTCAGAAATTTATAGATAATCGGATCATTTCACCTAAGCACACTGTATGGAATTTTGTTCCAAAAAATTATTTGAACAATTCAGAAGAGTGGCAAACTTTTTATTTTCTTATTATATTTTTGGTTCCACTTATGACTGATACACCTACCAGTCCAATTACCAGTGGACTTCTCTTATTCTTTGTGATAACAGTAACCGCCATAAAGCAGGGATATGAAGATTGGTTATGACATAATTCAGATAATGAAGTAAATGGAGCTCCTGTTTATGTTGTTCGAAGTGGTGGCCTTGTAAAAACTAGATCAAAAAACATTCGGGTGGGTGATATTGTTCAAATAGCCAAAGGTGAAACTTTCCCTTGCAAATTTGATGCTTCTGTCCTCAGATCGACTTGATGGTTCGTGTCACGTTACAACTGCTAGTTTGGATGGAGAAACTAACCTGAAGACACATGTGGCAGTTCCAGAAACAGCAGTATCACAAACAGTTGCCAATTTGAACAGTCTTCCAGCTGTGATAGAATGCCAGCAACCAGAGGCCGACTTGTACAGATTCATGGGACGAATGAGAATGGAAGAAATTGTAAGACCTCTGGGACCAGAGTCTCTTGCTTCATGGAGATAGATTAAAAAAATACAAAATAAATTTTTGGTGTTGCTATATATACTGGAATGGAAACTAAGAGGGCATTAAATTACAAGAGCAGGTCACAGAAATGATCCATCCTTGAACTTATAAACCAGAAATCAGACAACGAATGTGCTGAACAGTTGAGGCAGCTTGCCCGAGAATGACAGAGGATCATGTGATTCAGCATGGGCTGGTAGTGGATGGGATCAGCCTATCACTTGCACTCGGGAAGCATGAAAAGTTATTTATGGAGCTGGGCGTGGTGGTGCACGCTTGTAATCCCAGTACTTTGGGAGGCAGAGATTGGAGGATCCGGGTTCGGGGCCAGCCTCAGCTCTCTCTCTCTCTCTCTTTACCTACTGAGGCCCTCCACAACTTCGTGAGACCCGGTTTCAAAATAAAGGATAAAAAATAGGGCCGGGGTGTAGCTCGGAGGTAGAACGACCCTGCGTTCAATCCCCAGTACCACAAAAAAAAAAGTTATTTATGGAAGTTTGCAGAAATTGTTCAGCTGTATTATGCTGTCGTATGGCACCATTGCAGAAAGCAAAAGTAATAAGACTAATAAAAATCGCATCTGAGAAACCTATAACATTGGCTGTTGGTGATGGTGCTAATGATGTAAGCATGATTCAAAAAGCACATGTCGGCATAGGAATCATGGGTAAAGAAGGAAGACAGGCTATAAGAAACAGCAACTATGCAATAGCTAGATTTAAATTTCTCTCCAAATTACTTTTTGTTCATGGTCATTTTTATTATATTAGAATAACTACCCTTGTACAGTATTTTTATAAGAATATGTGCTTTATCACACCCCAATTTTTATATCAGTTTTGCATGATAGCATATACCTGATTTTATACAATATTTGTTTTACTTCCCTAACTATTCTGATCTACAGTCTTTTGAAACAGCATATAGATCCTCCTGTATCACAGAGCAAGCTCACCCTCTATTGAGACAATAGTAAAAACCACCTTTAAGCATTAAAGATAAAGCATTATCAGACCATCTGGGGTTTCATTCATGCCTTTATTTTCTTTTTTGAATCTTATTTTCTAATAGGGAAAGATATATCTCTGCTTGGAAATGGCCAGATGTTTGGAAACTGGACTCTTGGCACTTTGGTCTTCACAGTCATGCTTATTACTGTCACAGTAAAGATGGCTTTGGAAACTCAATTTTGGACTTGACTTGGATCAGCCATCTTGTTACCTGGGGATCTATTGTATTTTATTTTGTGTTTTCTTTATTTTGTGGTGGGATTCTCTGGCCATTTTGGGGCTCCCAGAATATGTACTTTGTATTTATTCAGCTCCTATCAAGTGGTTCTGTTTGGTTTGCCATAATCCTTAAGGTTGTGGTTTGTCTATTTCTTGATGTTGTGAAGAAGCTATTTAACCAACAGGAGATAGTGTCATGAAAGAAAGTAAGATGGTTGAAGGAAGGTCAAATTTTTTGCAAAGGAATGAAGAAAATAATATGGTTGGGGCAGTTCAAGCCCAATTGTGGAACCATGGAAACAAGGACTCAGAGGTGGTGGCTATGATTGAAAAGACCCTGGTGACTGCCAGGATTAAAACAGAACCAGCAGCAGCCAAGATTAAGACAATCCAGAGAAGGCCGGGATTGAGAGAGTCCCAGCAGCAGCTATGGTTGAAAAGAGTCTAGTGGCAGTGATTGAAAAGGGCCCTGCAGCAGTGATTAACTGTTTAGCAATGGGCTCTGCAGCAGTGATTAAGGTGTGATTACCTTACCTGCTGGGGGTCGATCTTGGTGCTCACATAATGCTGACTTTGCTGAAAAAACAGGGGTCATAGAGTCTTCCCCCCCAGATTTCAAAGGAGGGCCTGAGAAACCAGGCAACATATGGCAGAATTGGAATCCCTGCAAGAAGGCCCAAATGGGGGAATTTTTGAAGCTGTGAGGGTGAAGCCAATGTTGAAAGAAAAACCGCTAAGATTTAGAAATGCCAGAAACATGGAGCAACCATGAGGAAAGCCTGGAAGGTGTGAGCCATGGATCCAGGCTGGAAGAGAGAGTGTGCTGCCCATTGCAATCCACCAGGCCACAGTGGCGGGGCTGCTAAGGCCCATTGGAGATCACATCTCACCACCATATGCCCCAGATGCCAGAAATGGAGCTGAAGAATCAAATGCTTGCCCTGCTGGATTTTGGTACTGTTTTGGTCCCATCCCTTCTTTCTATGGCCCTGATCCTACCTTTTGGGATGCAAATGTTTACTCTGTGACCTTGTACATTGGATGCATGTAACTTGCTTTTTACTTTGATTTTTTTTCTTTTACAGGGGCTCACAGTCAAGAGTTCAACTTTAGTCTCAAAAGAGACTTTGGACTTTGAGACTTCTGAAAGATGCTGGAACTGTTAAGACTATAAGAACTCTTGGAGATGGACTAAATGCATTTTGCATTCTAAAATGGGCATGAACTCTTCAGGGGCCAAGGGTCGAATGTTATGGTTAAATATAGATTTTCCCCAGAAAAGCTCATGTTTAAATGTTCAGAATTTGAGTTTGATGTAATTAAGTCATGAGGGTTATACTCTCATCAGGGTGTGAATCCATTGTGATGGGTTTACTGGATAAAAACATAGGCAGGTGGGGTGTGACTGGAGAAGATGGGTCCTCAGAGGTGTGGCCTTACAGCAGAGCTTTGCCCACTTTACACTGTCATGCCCTGATCTTCAGACCCTGGCCTCACATGAATTGAACCCAGGATCTCCAAAAGACTGTGAATAAATAAATCTTCCTTCCTCTAAGTTGTGTGGTCAGTCGCATTGGATTATAGCAGTAAGAATGTTCCCGAGACACCCAAGAAAGGCTTTAGGAAATACATTAGACCCAGAAGGAAGATAACTTGGAAATTTTTTATTGATAATAAAATCCTGCTTAATTTCCATAGGCACAAGTGGGAAAAAAAAGCACCATCACTAGCAGGAATAAAAATTGCATACATAAAAAATAAGATGATATTTATGTGTTTACTAATGGTACCATTAAGTCCCCTCCCTGTACTTAACAGGGAAGCAGTAATTTATTCAGAGCTAAGAACACATAGTATATTTGACTAAAGGTCATGCAAACATCAAAAATGCTTTTCCAACAATCTGAGAAAGAGAAATAAAGATGACCAGCTCAGAATATTATAAGTTAATTAATGACTCTGATGATTCTAGTTTTCCCGTAAGCATGTGGGAAATATATAGATAGTAAGGTGGCAAAAGCTGAGAAGTATTATTTTTGGCATCCATCATTGATTTATGGGTTTTCAAAAGGATTCTTTGCAGTCCAAGCACACATGACAGCACACCTCCTACTTTTTGCATTAGATAGAATTGATAACAATGATGGTTCCAAGCCTTCCCTTGCCTACCTCGCCATTTTCATGGTCCCACTTAACTCTAGCCATATGGAATTGTATGCAAGTTCTCAAAGGTACCTTGCTACCTCTTACCTCCATATTTTCCCCATCTCTCCTGAGAAACCTATGACCCCTGTGCCCCCATCGAAGGCATTTCTCTTTCATCTGACCAACTTCTTTACATTTTTTCCTCTGCAATCCTTTCTTGATTCTCTTGAATTAGATTAGGGGCCACTCATTTGCTCCAGAAGCAACCTCTATTCTAACTCCTCATACTCTAGTGACACTAATCACAATGCCTTGTAACTGCTCCATTATTGTCTTTTTCCAGTACTAAATAATAAATATCCCAAAGGCAAAAATGTTGGTCTGTCTGGCTCTCTTTTTCTCCTCCTCCTCCTCCTCTTCTTCCTCCTCCTCCTCCTCCTCCTCTTTCTTCTTCTTCTCGTACTGGGGATTGAACTGCCCAGGGGCATTCTACCTATAAGCTACATACCGAGCCATTTTTATTTTGAAAGAGGATCTCACTAACTTGCTGAAGTCTTGCTCAATTCCTGAGGCTGGCCTGGAACTGGTGACCTTCCTATCTCAGCCTCCTAAGTATGGGATTACAGGCATGTGCCACCATGCTCAGCCTGTCTCCCTTAATATTGTATTTTCTGTCCTGAGAAGATAGTAGATGCTCAATTAATGTATCATAGATATTCACTCTTTGAACCCTTTAATATAGTGGAATAATCCTTGGACTCAGAACAAATGAGACCTAAATCATGGTTCAACCACATCAGCTTGGGGACTTTGATAAGTTATTCATCCTTTCTGAACTTATGAGAAACTGATCTTTAAGAGGAGCATATATTTTCACACAACAGTACTGGGATGAATATTAGATAATATGCCACATTTAAAACTGCCAGCCTTATGAAGCTCTAACAAATTTCTGTCCTTTTTCCTTCTTAGTATCTTTTTTCTCTCCCCATCCTTTAATGGGCTTCTGCCTCATCTATGCCTCCCAACCTCCTCCATGATGGCTTTCTCAGACCATTGTCTCCTTGCAACTTTCTCTGAATATCTGTGGCAACCTGTGTGGATTCCACATTTTAGCATTTCACTCCTAGCAGTCAGCAGTTCTCAAAAGCCCCTCAGTAGACTACTACCAAATGTAATGAAGTTTTCACTGCTCTGAGGCAAAATGAACCCAAAGGGGGATACATTCAGAAAGTATTTCTTTTTTTCATTAAGAAGAAATGAAACATTCTTAAGAGGAATGAGTAAGTTATTCTTGATTATACTATTAGGTCTTCCTATATTTTGGTGTTCCAACACTTTTCCCTTATTAAATGATGATGACAATTTGTCATATATATTAATATTTGTCAACATTAAAAAGTGATAACTCAATGTAGGTATCCAAGATTTTATTTCATCTACATGAAATTTAAGATCAGAGAAGCACCATCAGATTTGCAATATAAGATATGAATTAGAGGAATTAGGCTTATTTAGTGGTAAGAAGCAAAAACCAAAGATAGGTGTGTTAGCTAGTCCCTCAAAGACAGCTGAAAGAACCACATCCTCCATGTCCTTGCAGACTCACTTTCTCTTTAACCTGGGTTCATTTTGTGGCTCACTCGTAACTAGCAGAATTCAATAGAACAAATGTTATTTGATTTCTAAGGTATGGGCAGAAGTTTTGTAGCTTCTACCTAGAACTCGGTATACCTGCTCTGAGGAAAGCCAGCCGCCGTATAAGAAATCAGAGTATTCTGTGAATTGCATGCTATGGAGAAGCCCAACTAATAATATGAACGGCCACATGGAGAGAAGAGATGGCTAGCCAGCCGCAGCTATCCCAGCACCAGACATGCGAATGAAAAAACTGATGTGAATATTCCAGGCTTAGGATATGCAATATGAAGAAGAATTGGAACAGTCAGCTGATGGCTAGAACTGACATAAGGAACTTCAACCCATCTTGCCATCCTTACCCACCGGAGACGTCAGAGTAGAACAAAGATCTGTCCTCCGCTCTGTGCCTGGCCCTAATTTCTGACCCACAGAACCATGAGTTTAATAAGATCATTATCACTAAACTGTGGGGTGGGATGTTATGCATTAATAGGTAATCATAATAATTTAATAAAATAGAATAGTTCATGCGATGGAAGGAAAGCTGTAGAAGCGGGTCTCTGAAAACACAAGGGATAAGAAGCTCTGGCAGCTTCAGTAACAGAAACCAATCAGAAATCTCTTCTGGGTCCACTGTCACGTATTACCTAGAGTTTTCAGTCTTGGAGTAAATCCACTCATGAAGGGAATTACAAGCAGAAACATTCTGATTTATGCAACTTGTGAATTGTTTCTATTCTTATATCCAGATAGATTCATCCCAACTAACTCACTTGGACTAAGAGGTAGGGAAGGATTCTTTGCCAAAAAAATCAAGATGTTCTGCCAGATAATGAAAAAACAAATGCATCCAGGGCAAGTAAACAACCAAAAGTAGCTCCAAACATTAAAAGGATTCATTCTTAATTGCTCCTCTTTCACTTGACCCCTTTGGCTTAGAGGTAGAGCATGCTTAGCTCTCTTAAAATGCAATGTGGCAGCCTTCAAAGAGATATAAATTTTAGCAAGTTCTTAATTGTGAACTCTTCGGGGGAAATGTAGGGTTTTATTGTTTGAAAGAATTTGCTCTTATTTTGTGTCTAACACTTAAGCAAAAAAATAACCCTCATGCAGTGTTTGGAGGAAATCACTGGGTGTTTCCTTTGTCAGGCTGTTCAAAGTGCAGTCACATTTCCACCACAGGATGCTCTCTGAGCTCACAGCAGATGAAGAGTTCCATGGCAGAGGAGGACACAAAGCAGTTCATCATGATTTGTTTCTGTAATTGTTTGGAGCAGAGTAGCTTCTATTACATTGAATGAACCTTCCATCGCCATGCTGGGAGGGCTGCCATGAGCCCAGTGGGCTGGGCCGAGAACCAGGAAAACAGCTGCCTTTTGTCTGGAGAAAACAGAGCAATGCTAGGAAATTCCCTCTGATCAGAAAAAAAAATCAGCATGGGCTGGATCAGTGTAGATGGGCTCTCCCAGTTTAAGGGTTATGCTGAGTGGGACTTTAAGGGACAGATGAGATATACCACACACAGATTTACCTGTTACTTTTTTTCCCAGATGAATTGTAACTTCCACATTAATTATGCTTTTAGGCATGTGAAATAATTTTACATATTTTGCAAAGATAGAAGTATTCAAACAACTTATTAACATCTAATTTAAATGCAAACATTATTTATAAAGTATTGCTAAATGTCAGGTGTGGGGCTAGGCACTGGAGTACAAAAGAGAACAAGACAGATGAGGTTTCTAACTCCAAGGAGCTTGCGTTCCATTGGGAGAAGCAGGTAACAAATGAATAAATAATTTTAGATAGTGATAAATGCTATGAGGGAAATACAAATAGCTTAGTGGAAGAGATTAATGAGGTAGGAGGTGTCTACAGAAGCCAGGGGCCACCTCTCTGATGTGGTGACAATTCAGCTGAGATGTAAAGGAACAGAAGGAGTGATTTAGAGGGAAAAACTTGCAGGCAGATTCTGTCATGAGCACAACCCTGGGCTGGGGGAAAAGCTCAGCCTGCAAATTCACAGACGGTTGATGTATCTGGAATGAGACACAGGCTTAGTGCGCATAGACCTGCAGCCGGTGATAAGGAGTATGAATTTTATTTCATTTACAGTGAAGACCATTAGAGTGTTTTAAGTGAGGCAAATGGTCGGGCGTGGTGGTGCACTTTTGCAATCCTAGTACTTGGGGGAGCTCAGACAGGAGGATTACAGGTTTGAGACCAGCCTTAGCAACTTAGCGAGACTCTGTTTAAAAGAAAAATAATAGAGCCGGGCGTGGTGGTGCACACTTGTAATCCCAGTACTTGGGAGGCTGAGACAGGAGGATCGCAGGTTTGCGGCCAGTCTCAGCTACTTAGTGAGGCCCTCTGCAACTTAGTGAGACCCAGTTTCAAAATAAAGAATAAAAAAATAGGGCTGGGGATGTAGCTCAGAGGTAGAATGCCCCTGGGTTCAATCCCCAGTACCGCAAAAAAAAAAAAAAAAATGGGACAAGTGTTGTGGTCTGATTAATACATTAGTAATCCTTGGATACTACGCAGAAGATCAATGGGAGGAGTCAAATCAGAAGCCAGAAGACCAATGAGGATGCTACTTTGGAAGTCCAAATGAGATATGATGTTGTTTTGGAATAAGATGTTTGTAGTGGCAATGAAGAAAAGAAAATAAACAAAAGATTTATTTTTGAGGTAGAACAAAGGGTTATACTAATAGAATAAAAGTTGTAGGAAGGAACAGAGAGTTGGAAAGGGAACGTGGGGTCAGGAAGAAAAGGAACATGGCTGGGCATGGTGGTGCATGCTTGTAATCCCAGTACTTGGGAGGCTGAGACCGGTCAGCCTCAGCTACTTAGTGAGGTCCTCCGCAACTTAATGAGACCCTATTTCAAAATAAAGAATAAAAAAAGTAGAGGAGGTAGAATATCCCCGGATTCAATCCCCGGTACCACAAAAAAAAAAAAAAAGAAAGGGAACATGGATTTTCCCTCAATTTTTTATTTTCATAACCAGGTGGTTAATAATACTATTTATTGGAATGGAAAAGATATTTAAAAGGATAATATTCTGTATTAAGTATGAGATGACTAGTAGATGCCAGGTGGAGATGTTAAGAAGGAAGACTGGTATATTAGTTTTAAATTTGGACTCAAGAATGTAAGAAGACCTCAACGACAGCATGGAACTATTTTTTGAACCACTGACTAGGCTGCTATAGCCCTACAGACATTCTCTGGAACGGCTCTTCTTCAATATGCACTAGTTGCGTCAGAATCACTGTTAGTCAGCTTTGCATCACTCTGACCAAACACCTAAGAAAAACAACTTAGAGGAGGAGAGATTCATTTTTGGCTCATGCTTTCAGAGGTTCTGGCCCGAGCAGCCAGCTCCATTGCTTTGGGCCTGAGAGGAGGCAGAACATTAATGTCAGGGAGGGCGCTGCAGGGCAAAGCTGCTCACCTCATGCAGCTGGGAAGCAGAGAATCAGACAGAGACAGACGAAAGGTCCAGGGAAGAGATATAGTTCCTGAGGTCATGCCCTTAAAGACCCACTCCCTTCATTTAGGTCCCACCTCCAGGTTTCCACCATGTCCTGATAGTTCATTCCAATTAAAAATCCATCCATGGATTAGTCCACTGATGAGCTTAGAGCTGTGACCAATCACTTCACCAAAGTCCTGCCTCTGAGCACTGGGGACCACGCCTTCCGCACGCGAGCCTCTGGGGACACTTCAGACCCAGACCATAATCATCACCTAGAAATCTGTACAAAATTCAGAGCTGAAGCCCAACGTATTGAATCTGAGTCACCATGATGGGGCCCCTGCAAATGCGCTTTGAACAACTCCTCATGTGATTCTAATACCCTCCAAAGTGGAAAACTTGTGGGGTATTTTGGCTAGAAAGTTTCATTTTTTGACTATGTTTTCCTTCAAGCTGAAGAAATTTTATTGAAATCTTTATAAGTAATAATGACAATTCCTCTATTTCCTGGTTTATTTCTCTGCTTAGAGACCTAAAGAGCCAAGTGGCTGGTAGGAGATCTTATGGTCCTGTAGCTTAGTACCAAGGTCACTGACTACATGGACAGAAGTGGTTAGAAGAGTTAGGGGGATTGTGTGTGTGTGTGTGTGTGTGTGTGTGTGTGTGTGTGTGATTGATGTTGTTGTTAAATCCCCTTAACCAATCCAATAATTTAAAGAAAGATTATAATTCATTGCCTGAAATATTTGTAGCTTTGAATCAGACCATTAGAAAGAGAAAAGTTCTTGGAAATAACATAATGTTTAAAACATCAGAACGGTATCGGCTGCTGTAGTTCACCTCCTGTCTTCAGCATTTACCTGTGTTTCCTTGGATAAGTTACTTCACATATCTGCACCTCAGTTTAGTCCTCTGTGAATAGGGAAGTTAATACAGCAGAGCTCAAAGAGTTTTAGTGAGTGAGGGTTCAGTAAAATAATACAAAAAAGGCTGATCCAAACTACCCACAATCACAGTGGTATGAAATTTTCAAGCCAGAAAAGACTGTAAGTCCAACCAATACACTCACATTACAGGTAAGGAAATTAGAGTTAGTTTGATGGCAAATGAGAATTGTGTCCCAGGGTTTGAAGGATTCTACCACTGTAGTTTTTTGTTTGTTTGTTTGTTTGTTTGTTTTTGCGGTACCGGGGATTGAACACAGGGGCGTTCTACCTCCACACTACGCCCCCGGCCCTATTTTTTATACTTTATTTTGAAACTGGGTCTCACAAAGTTGCGGAGGGTCTCACTAAGGAGGGAGAGATAGAAAGAGAGAGAGAGAGAGAGAGAGAAAGAGAGAGAGAGAGAGAGCTGAGGCTGGCCGCAAACCCAGATCCTCCGGTCTCTGCCTCCCAAAGTACTGGGATTACAAGCGTGCGCCACCACGCCCGGCAGTAGTTTTTTTTTTTTATTAAACAATTTTATTTCGCTCAGCATCTATTCCTCTGTGTAAACCACTGATCAGTCAGGAGGGCCATTTGCTGATATTTATGTATACGTTTTTAAAAACAAAATGCCTTGCTGCACTGCTAAAAGGCCAAAATACTTTCAGAGAATTGCCTGGCTCACTGAACTGAGGTCTCTTTGCAAGTGAAACATCTGCCCGCGGAGTGGTCTGGCCAAATGCTCATTCAAGTCACTTGTCCGGAAGCATTTTAGATCAGGCAGGGTAAACAGACAGATAAGTATATGGTGATCAATGCAGAAAACCAGTGTTGGTTTCCACAGGGTTAGACCGTCAACCAAACAGCTCTGATTCCCATTGACTGTGTGAAATCAGAGGAAAACCCAAGAATGGCTCCTCTCCTGAAACTGTGTAAATAGCACCCAGGCTGAGCCAGCACCAAGGAAAGCCGATGACCGGGCTCCTGCATTTCCTCTCAGTGTTCTGAGCTGGTTTTGTGCTTTGTTTAATCGTAAGGCCTTTTCTCTCCTTTCTCTTTTCTTTCCTTGGCATTTTGATCAGGTTTGCTTATGAATCCTGAAAAACTCCCATTTTGAGAACAGAATCTATAAGAATGGAAATTGGTTTCTAAGTAGTCTCTGAACGCCGGCCATGTAATAAATGTCATTGGCATTACCGTTCTCTTCTGATGGACTGCTCGTGCCTTATATCTGACAGCTAATGAGCTCCACTAATCAAATCCAGCAGCAAATGCTATTTCCCACCCTCCCCTCCTACCTGAGAAGGCTGGGAGCTCTAACCCTGGCCTGACAAACTGACAGCACTGAATGCGAACAGAATAAGAAGGAAACCTGGAAGGTTAATTAAGGTAGTACCCAAAAGTTGTTTTTAAATCAATTTAATTAACCTGTGATCCCTTAAAATTAGAATATGTTACAACTGAAATGAAGGCAAATTTTATTCTACTTTCTCTTTAACCTCATCTAAGAAAACCCAAAGTGAGCAAGTCTCTGGGTAAAGACATGAGGGGGGAGTGTTAGTTACCACCTGGACTTTTCACATCTATCTTTATTCCCTGTGTATCTCAGAATGGATGGTTTCCATTCTTGGAGGACGAATCCTTAGCATTAACATCTGGTGCTACTGTCAATCAACCACGTGTCTGGGAGCACACTCCTTCACCACATGGATCTGCTATTCACCCCTCATCATGATTAAGGATGAGCCACACTGTAAAGACAATAATAATACGGTTAAGAGAGTGGGTCAGACCTCCAGAGTCCAAAACCAGCCTCTACCTGCCTAGCACTTTGACTTTAGGTAAATCACTGAACCTTTCTTTTTTCTATCACTCTGAACTACATTATGATGTGAAACGACAATGCGCCGATAAAAGTATATAAAAGAAAAAAAGAGTTTTGAAGCCAAAAAGAAAAATAATAGTGTTAACAGTAGTGTGTACCATGTGAGATTATGAGAAGAATTAAGAGACAGAATGCTGTGGGTTATTGGGCAAAGGATCTAGAACACAGTAAGCTCTGAAAAATACTAATTATTTGGCAGAGTTTTAAAATTATTTATTTATTTTTATTAAAGATGAGATCCATGGTATCCGAAAATGTAGTTGGAATGATGGGATTCAAGGGCTCTCTTAAAGCCCCCGAAAGCCCCCATCTAGCCTCTGTGCCACATATACATTCATTCACTCTGGAAGGAAAAGTAGTTTTCAAGTGCTTCTTAAAAGAGGTCTGGGACTGCAGTGTGTTAAAAAAAAAAGAATATTTATAAGGCATCAGTTTCAAAGATCTCATCTAGTCAGTTTGAGCACGGGGCTGAAACATTGAGGCCACCATTGGCCTATTACTGATTCTTTCTTTTCTATACTTTTATTGTGCATTATAGTCTCACATCACAATGCAGTTCATAGTGAAGCAGAGTCTCCCTAAGTTGCAGAGTCTCACTAAGTTGCTGAGGCTGGCTATGAACCTGCGATCCTTCTGTCTCAGCCTCCCAAGTCCTGGGATTACAGGTGTGTGCCATCATGCCCGGCTGCTTAGCTCCCTGTCAAGCTTTAGGTTTCAGCAAACACTTCTCCTTCTAATCACCACACTGGAAAATAGAAATTCCTTTATTCATATCCTAGTCATCTTGTTGGTTCTTTTAATACAACTGACCACAAATTGTAATTATTTGGCCTATTATATTTTTTGGTATTTTTCTTATCCCCTAATGAATATTGGCCTTATAAAGGCAGAGACTGTCAGTCTTGATTAAAATTGTATTCTATGGTCCTAATACTACACCTAGACGAAAATGGAATCTCTATTAAGATACATGGAATGGAATTAATGAGTCAGTGAAGGGCAATCCAAGGAATCTGTAAAAGGTGCTTAGGGAATAAGAGAGGAAGGAAGTAACTGTAGTAGAAATGCTCTTTGGGAAAGTTCTGCTGTATGCTGTACAGCATACAGCAATTTTAGTTGGGATGAATAAGAAGCAGGACTTGGTTTAATGTACACACTAAAATTCAATTTATTTAATCAAATGTCAAACACTGTTTGAGTTGGTTTCAATGGAGCCACAACTTAAAACTAGAGAGAACACTGATAACCCAATATAACTTTGCTAATTCAAGGTGGCAAAAGAAAATAAGATCTGAAAATAAAAACCCTGGTATTTTCCCACTACACACACATCCTCAGCAGCAGACCATGTGTTCTCTGCTTAAAAAACGGATCACAGAAACACGTTTAAAATTCCAATTAGTGCCTTCTCTTAGCGTCCATGGCAATGAGCTGAGAATGGCTTACTAGTTAAGTACCTACCAGCCCAACCAGGGTGTGTCCATTGATCTTGCTGCAATTTCCCTAGTTGAAGTCATAGGTGAGCTGGGTGTTTAAGTTGAAGCATCCTAACAAGGGCAGGATTGTAGGCAGTACACATGATGTCCCTTGTTCTGAATGGAAAATGAAAATCCAGGTAGAATAACAACAAAATTGTCCTTTGCAAAGCTACACATGCACATGTATTGGTGTTTTTTATTTCATTTGTACCATCAAAGACCCCTTCAAATGTCAAAATTAACTAATTTTTGTTTATTATGCAAATCAGGCAGAGAAAGAACTGAAGGCTACTGTAATTCTGCAACTTCCTCCAAGGACTCCTACAGGCAAAGAACTGGTTTCACTGATAAACAATAATATTATTTTTTTAAACCCACAAATTTCATACCTAGTGTCCTTATAAATAGGGAGGACAACTGCCCTTCATTTCCTGCTTCAGAGAATGAACAGATGGAGGTTTGAATTACAGCTTCCTGGGAATATCAGTTCTGAATATTCTTGTTCTAAATATGTTGGCAATAGTCACTAAGAATTTTTAAAAAGTTTACCCTAGTAGTTCTGTTCTAGAAATCTCTCCTAGGGAAATAATCAGACCAGGTATACAGCAAGGACAGTTCTTTATTGTTATCTGGAAGAATCAAAACTTGGAAGCCAGGCATGGTGGCACATGCCTATAATTCCAGTATTTGAAAGCCTGAGACAGGAGGATCACAGATTCAAGACCAGCCTAGGCAACTTAGTGAGACCCTGTTTCAAAATCAAATAAAATTAGTCTGAGGGTATCATTCAAGTGTAGAATGCCCTTGGGTTCAATCCCTAGTACCACAAAAAAAAAGAATCAAAGCATGGAAAAAAATATATAAATATTTTAAATATATAAATGAATACATAAAATATGATATAAATGGAAAGGAATAGTTTTCAACTCTTAAAAAGCTGAGGATGTAGTTCATGGTAGTTCATGTAGTACATGTAGTTCATGTAGTTCACTTCCTTAGCATGACCAAGGCCCTGGGTTCAATCCCCAGCATGGCAAGAAAATATGAAATGGAGCCCATAATTTAATATATATAAAATCAATCATCAAAACTAGAGTCAAATTTCTAATGCTATGGACTAATCTATTTATCATTAAATAGCCAGTATTTACACAGATGTCTAAAATAAAATATGTTCTTCCTCTCTTCCATCCATTCCACCACAATAATTATAAAATAATGAATAAGTCAGTGATTGCAAAAATAGTATGTGTATTTATTTTTAGAGAAACAAATAACTTGAAGAATCTTTAACAAAATATTAACAGCAGAAGTAGGGGGATCTAAGTGATTTTACATTTTTATTCTATGTATTTCTGTATTTTATAGATTTTTCAGTGACATTACCTTACCTTGATTATAAAAAAATTTGAAATATTTAAAAATTATTACCGCTGGGCGTGGTGGTGCACGCTTGTAATCCCAGTACTTGGGAGGCTGAGACCAGAGGATCTGGGTTCGCGGCCTGCCTCAGCTACTTAGTGAGGCCCTCCGCAACTTAGTGAGACCTGGTTTCAAAATAAAGTATAAAAAATAGGGCTGGGGGTGTAACTCGGAGGTAGAACGCCCCTGGGTTCAATCCCCGGTACCGCAAAAAAAAAAAAAAATTATTACCAACTACTTCTGATAAATAGTTAATCATTGCTAACTGTTTCTCTTTAGAGTGTAGGCAATTGCTGCTCTTGAATTTTGTTTCTAAGTGGTTATTTTGAAATGCAAGGGACTTCAGAATGTTTTTTTTTTTCTCTTTGAAGGTGAGTAAACACGAATCAAAGAGGTTTCAGTCTCATCTAATGCTGCCCTGGATGAGGTCCACATAGATGGGGCAGCACAAAAGGATTTACAAAGCCAGGCATGGTGGCACACACATGTAATCACAGTACTTGTGAGGCTTAGATAGGAGAATGGAAGGTTTGAGGCCAGCCTCACCAATGTGGTGAGGCCCTCAGCAACCTAGCAAGACCCTGTTTCAAAATAAAAAATAAAAAGGGCTGGGGTCTATCTTGGTTCAATCCCCAGTAACAAAAACAAAAAAAAATGGGTCTACACAGGTCTGTTATAACTCAGCCTAATGGAAGAAATCTGCATTTCATGGAATAATAAGAGCCAGAGTGTCTTTTCCTAAAGTAAATTATCACCCAACTTTTCTACAGCCTACATTAATGTCTTTGTGTGTGCTTTAAGTGCCCTCAAAACAAAATAAAATTCTTTAAAATCCACTTTTGTAGTTGAAGAATAGGTTAATTAACTTATTTTCATCATTCCACAATGAATACATGTATGAACACATAAAATTGTATCCCATAAATGTATACAATTATTATTTGCCAATTAAAACAAAATAACCAAATAAACAATCTAATGCTGCATATCAAGGCCCTAGAAAAACAGAAACAAATCAATCCCAAGTCCAATAGAAGGCAGGAAATAATCAAAATTAGAGCAGAAATAAATGAAATAGAGAATTAAAAAAGTCAAACAAAAGATTGTTCTTTTAAGAAAATAAACAAGATTGACAAGCAACCAAAGAAAGAGAGAAACAATTCTAATCAATAAAATAAGAGACAAAAAGGGAGTTATCACCACAGATACCAGAAAAATCCAAAGGGTCATCAGGAGCTACTTTGAAAAATTATATTCCAGAAAATCAGAAAATCTAGAATAAATGGACACATTCCTAGAATCATACAACATTCTTAAATTGAACAAAGAGGAGATAGAAAGCCTAAACAGGCTAATACCAAGCAATGAGATTGAAGAAGCAATAAAGAGCCTCCCACAAAGAAAAGTCTAGGTCAGGATGGATTCTCAACTGAATTCTACAAGATCTTCAAGGAAGAATTAAGCCATATGCTTTTCAAATTATTTCATGAAATAAAACAAGTGAATGCTTCCTAGTTCGTTCTATGAAGCGAGCATCCCCTTGACACACAAGGTAAATAAATATACCTCAAAGAAAGAAAATACAGAGCTTAGTAAAGACCCTTAATAAAGATAGACACAAAACTTTGTAATAAAATACTAGCAATTTTAATTCAGAAACTCATCAAGAAGATCATACACCATGACCAAGTAGGTTTCATCCCATTAATCCAAGGATGGTTCAATATACACAAGTCAATAAATGTAGATGGGAATGAGAGGTTCCAAGATGGCAACTAAGGCAGGTAACACGTTACACTCTCTCTAAGACTTGGATCTCAATCGCCATGAAAGCAACTTCACGACAGGAGAAGAAAAGCAACAAAAACTTGAACTAAACAATGAAAAATTTGAAAAGCAATGGAATCAAATGCCGGAAGACAAAACAGAGGAAAGTAAAAAGCTCCAAGCAACTTACCTAAGGAACGGCAGCACCATCTTGGCCTGACCGCACCAGCCGCTACCAGCATTGCAGCTTCCACACGCCACCAGCAGAGAAGCCAGAGACCTATTGTAAGTTCAGCAACTGCAGGTCAGCAGTTGCTGAACTTACAGTCAGACAAAAGCAAGCAGCAGCTCACTCCACACTCAAGAGACACCAAATGACAGCGGCGACAGCAGCTGCAGTGGCGACATTTTGGCAGGGCCTTACCAGAGGCTACCAGCATTGTGGATTCCACACAAGACCAATGGAGATGCCAGCAACCTGATGTGAATCCAGCAACTGTAGAATAGCAGCAGTGAAGGTGAGCAGCAACTCGCTCCACGCATGACACAGACCCAAACTGCTGCGTCAGCAGAAGCAGCAGCAGCGCCATCTTAGTCAGACCACACCAGTGGCTACTGGCATTGCGGCTTCTGCAGGCCACCAACAAAGAAGCCAGGGACTTGTTGTAAAACCAGCAACTGCAGAGCATCAGCAACAAAAACAAGCAGCAGTTTGATCCACACTTGGCAGAGTCCCAAGTGCCCAGAGGCCTGACCAGAACCTGCGGCAGCGGCTGAGCCCACACTCTCCCCTAGAGATTAAGAGCAGCACTCAATGAGACCATAAGTCAATGCCATAATTGGGTCAATGCCCCAGTGGGAGACTACCCATCATGGCCACAGGGACTTGCGGGGTCTGAGACTGTGCGGATTGCCTTGGTGGAGGTGGGAGTGGGATTTGCTGTGGGATGTGGTAGACACGTGGATAAGCAGACAGTCCCTGGTGAGTTTTGGGTGGGACAGACTTATAGCCCACAGGTCGCAGCACCCTCATAGAGTCCCTGGGGATTGCCACAGGACATACAGTTGTGGTGCCCGGGGAAAAATTGGACCAAACCAGCCCTCTCTGTTGAAAATGTGGAGTTCCGTGTTTGCACAGAATCGGGTCAAAGTGACATCCACTGCTTCTGTAGGCAGAGAGACACAAGCCCGGGGCCCCCTGCTGGTGATACCTACCATAAGTGTAGACAGAGAGAGACATAGGGACAGCCCAAGCAGAGAAAGCAGATACCCATGCTTGCAGTGAGAGGGGCAATAGCAACATTGGTTGCCTGAACAGGTAGTGAGAGGCACCAGGCAAGGGTCCCAATCACTGAAGAAGACCAAGAATTGGGCCTGCAAATAGACATTATACCAAGCAAGTGAGAATAGCCATTCAGTAAAGACTATTCACATTTAAAGCTCACCTAGTAACAACTATCTACCTCCAGAATAAGAAACTATAAAGGGAGAGAGATTAAACATAGAAAACCTACAGAGTGTGAGAGAGAGAGAGAACTACCAAAAGCAAGAAAGGTATAAACATAAGAAACCTGAAATAATGAAAAGGAAGAATAGCAAAGAAACAATGAGCTCCCACAACCCCACAACAACAGAACCCACCAACACAGAAGTGCAAAGATTGCCAGAAGGACAATTCAGAACTTTAATAGTAGAAATGATATAGGATTTCTGAAAAGAATTCAGAGAGAGCCTGGAAAAAGAAGGATTAAATAAACAAAGAATCTGACACCCTGAACAGGAATAAAAAAGAAGCTCTAAAGGAACTGAATGATGCAATAATTGAAATGAAGGCATCAATACAGACCATCAACAATAGACTAGACACATGGAAAACAGAATCTCACTCTTAGAAGATGACCTCTCCAAAAATGAACACATAGTATATAAATTAGCAAAAACAATTCGACAGCATGAATTGGACATTGAAGAGATCTCAGCCAATCTTAAAAGAACAAAGCTAAGAATGATAGGCACAGAAGAGAGAATATAAGCTGAAATCAAAGGAATCAATAATCTTTTCAGAGAAGTAATATTAGAAAATTTTCCAAACATAGAAAAAGAGGTCGACACACAGGTACAGGAAACATATAGAACCCCTAATAGACAAGATCAGAGAAGAGGTTCACCATGCGACATAATAATCAAATTGACTAATGTAGAGGCCAAGGAGAGAATCTTAAAGGCAGTGAGAGTAAAAGATCAAGTAACATTCAGAGGCAAACCAATAAGAATCACTCCCGACCTTCCAAACCAAGTCATGAAAGCCAGGAAGGCCTGGAGCGACATATTCCAAACTCTGGAAGAAAACAACTTCCAACCAAGATTTATCTACCCAGCAAAGATAGCTATCAAATTTGATGAGGAAACAAAAACCTTCCATGACAAACAGAAGCTGAAAGACTTTATGTCTTCCAAACCAGCACTAGAGAAAATATTCAAAGAGATTAATTACAAAGAAGAAATAATAAGGAAATGTCAGAACCAGACAAACGGTGATTTCCATCAAACAAACAACTAGGCAAAGAACAAATACTACCTCAAACAGAAATTAAAACTCAAAACATTAGGAATTAAAACCCATCTATCAATAATCACACTGAGTATAAATAGCCTCAACTCCCCAATCAAAAGACATAAGGTGGCAAAATGGATTAAAAATCACAATCCATCTACATGCTGCCTGCAAGAAACACACCTTACAAGTAAAGATAGCACAAACTAAAGGTGAAGGGATGGAGCAAGGTAATCCACACTAACGGAACTCGAAAACAAGCAGGAGTACCAATTATGATATCAGACAAATTAGACTTCAAACCTAAACTTATCAGAAGAGACAAAGAAAGTCATTTCTTACTGGTAAAAGGAACATGTCAGCAAGAGGATATAACAATAGTCAACATTTATGCCCCAAACATAGGTGCAACCACTTTCATAAAACAAATTCTTTGTGACATTAAATCACACATAAATCCCAATACAATAATATTGGGAGACTTTAACACACCTCTCACTCCACTAGATCGATCTTCAAGACAAAAGGTCAGTAAAGATGCCTCAGACCTAAGGAACACCGTAGATAGAAACAGAACTCTCCCAAATACATTCTATGAAGCCAACATCACATTAATACCAAAACCAAATAAAGACAGCTCTAGAAAACTACAGATGTATATTGTTGATGAACTTAGTTGCAAAACTCCTAAACAAATTACTAGCAACGCACATTCAAACCCACATCACGAAAATGATATATCATGACCAAATGGGGTCCATCCCAGGGATGCAAGCCTGGTTCAACATACAAAAAACAATCCATGTAATCTACCACATAAACAGAACTAAAGACAAAAATCACATGATCATTTCAATAGATGCTGAAAAATCATTTAACAAAATCCAACACCCATTCATGATAAGAACACTGCAGAGAATCGGAATAGAAGGAACATACTTCAACATCGTAAAGGCAATATGCAATAGGCCCACAGCCACATCATACTGAATGGGGAAAAACTTTGAGAGTTCCCCTTAAAAACAGGAAGAAGACAAGGATATCCACTGTCACCACTCCTTTTCAATATAGTACTAGAGACTCTAGCCAGAGCAATAAGGCAAGAGAAGGAAATCAAAGGAGTACAAATAGGGAAAGAAGAAATGAAACTATCTCTATTTGCAGATGACATGATATTATACTTAGAAGACCCAACAAACTCAACAAAAAGGCTTATAGAACTGATCAACAAATTCAGCAAAGTGTCTGCATTCATAATCAATCTTAAGAAATCAGAAGCTATCTATATGCCAACCATAAATCCACTGAAAAGTAAATCCAGAAAACATTTCCACTAATTATATTCCTTAAAACAATAAAATACTTAAGAATAAACCTAACCAAGGATGTGAAAGACCTCTACAAGGAAAATTATAAAACATTGAAAAAAGAAATTGAGGAAGATCTTAGCAGATGGAAAGACCTCCCATGCTCTTGGATAAGCAGAATAAATATCATCAAAATGGTCATTCTTCCAAAAGTGATCTACAGAATCAATGCAATACCCATTAAATTACCAAGGTCATTCTTCACAGACATAGAAAAGTAAGTCCTTAAATTTATTCAGAATAACAAAAAAACACAGAATAGCCAAAGTAGTTCTCAGCAACAAGAACCATGCCGGAGGCATCACAATACCTGACATTTAGAAAATGTTCAATGTCATTAGCAATCAGGGAATGAAAATGAAAACAAATAACACTGAGATTCCACCTAACTCCAGTTAGAATGGCAATCATCAAGAATACAAACAATAATAAATGTTGGTGAGGATGTAGGGAAATAGGAACCATTATACACTGCTGTTGGGATTGCAAATTAGTACAGCCATCAGTATGGAGTTCATCGGTATGGAGGTTCCTTAAAACACTGAGAATGGAGCCACCATATGACCCAGCCATACCCCTCTTGGGGATCTTCCCAAAAGAAGTGATGTCAAATTACTGTAGGGATACATGCATTTCCATGTTTATAGCAGCACAATTGATGATAGCCAAAGTATAGAACCAGCCTGTCAACAGATGAATGGATTATGACATTATGGTATATGCACACAACGGAATTCTACTCAGCCATATAATCATGATGTATAATTACAATGCACCAATAAAATTTAAAATAAAATAAAACTTTAAAATAAGTAAAATTTTATTTTTTTTTGTGGCACTGGGGATTGAGCCCAGAGGCATTCTATCTCCGAGCTACAACTCCAGCCCTATTTTTATATTTAGTTTGAAGCAGGGTCTCACGAGGTTGATGAGAGTCTCACTTCTTGCTGAGGCTGTCCTCCAACCTGCGATCCTCCTGTCTCAGCCTCCCAAGTACTGGGATTACAAGTGTGTGCCACCATGTGAAGCTTAAATAATATTTTAAAAGAGAAAACCTAGAAATTTGATTACTATGCTATTAGTAGATTATATTTTGACCAATGTATTGATTTCTCCTTAGACATACCTGTTTCAAAATATCAGCACCATCCCCTCTGTGTTGCAGTCCCTTTTAGTAATGATTACTAATATTTACTTGTCTCTTCTCAGGAATGAATGTTTTGGGTTTTTTGCCTCTCTTAATCTCCATGATAAAAGAGCATAAAGCAATAGCTGAATTCTTTTCAGCTATAGCACTTTGTCAAACACCCACTGTGCACAGCAAATTGGATACACTATGATACTGTCATGATTTGTGTTTTTCATAGAAACCATCTTCTCAAATGCACCATTGATTTAAATTCTACAGTCACAGCATAGTGACATGGAGAAGAGTAGAGTAGGAAGAAAATAAATAAATAAAGTCCTATTTGCAGGGGGAAAAACATGTATGTTACCAGCTGAGAAAACTACTATATATGAAGCTTAGGAATACTAGTATGCAAATCAAAATAAATTGGCTGTATAGCTGAAAACAGGAACCTTTACCAAGAGAAGTGTAAGAGATAAAGTAGAGAATTCTGTGTGTGGTTGGGGACGGAGTTGTGAGGGCTTTGGAAATACTATACGTGCATACATTCCAGGCCTCCAACAAGTAGGAGAAATTCTGTCTGCCAGGCATGGTGCATGCCTATAATCCCAGCTACTGGAGAGGCTGAGGCAGGAGGATTGCAGTTCCAGGCCCACAAATTTAGCAAGACCCTACCTCAAAATAAAAAGGGCTGGAATATAGTTCAGTGGTAGAACACCCCTGGGTTCAACATCCAGTACTGAAAAAGAAGAAAAAGAGGAGGAAGAGAAGGAAGAGGAGGAGAGAAGTTCTAAGGAATACCAGGCAGACTGGCTCAGCAAGGATTAGAAAAGTATGTCTTTTCTCAAAGGCATACTACAGTCTGGCTTTAAATGATCCTTATCTTTTTTAACTGCTTTTGGACTTGAATACTGCTCCTAAAATAAACCTTACCCATCCCACCATGAGAACAATAACACCTGACCCATTGTTCTGTCTGGAACTTTCTTGTTTATAAATACCCGTACAAACCCTGACTTGTCTGAGACCACCTTTTGAGAGCCTCTGTCCTAGGAAGTTTTTTCTTTTCTTTTTTTTTTCTTTCCATGTATTAACCATACTCTTCATTTGATATCTGTCTTCACTCAGTTGCTTATTAGTTGATTTTTGATGTGTTTGTTCAAATAGATTTTCTGGGGTGGGGCATGGTTCAGTGGTAGAGCACTTGCCTAGCAAGTGGGATTCAATCCCCAGCAACATACACACAAAAGTTTTAGTAAATAGGTCTTTTTTTCTACTGGACTTGAACTATGTACAAAACCCTTATTGTTACCTATATTTCACTGTATTTTGTTGTCTGTTTATCTGTCTCCCTATTGTGCTTGACTTGTTGATGATGGATGAGTGGGTCTGATTCCTTCTTGTATCCCTAGAATTTAGCAAAGGACCATGCCCTGGCAGTTAGTAGTACTTAGTTTTATTGCATGAAGAAACATTTCCTTCCATTTCATGATTGGGATATCTGTCTACAGCTATCTGTTGTGTAACACATTATACGCATATACTCCTGGAGTTTGTGCATTACTACACAAGGACTTCCTTCCCAATGTCTATGCCACGTAAAGTTGTAGCCTCTTTGAGGAACTGAGAAAATGTAGATCAAAAAGAACATGACTGCCAGGCATGGTGGCGCACACTTGTAATCCCAGTACTTGGGGAGGGCTGAGACCGGAAGATCCGGGTTTGCGGCCAGCCTCAGCTACTTAGTGAGGCCCTCTGCAACTTAGTGAGACCCTGTTTCAAAATAAAGAATGAAAAATAGGGCTGGGGGTGTAGCTCAGAGGTAGAATGCCCCTGGGTTCAATCCCCGGTACCGCAGAAAAAAAAGAACATGACTGGCCACAAGAATTTTAGGAAACATTTTGATGTCATGTATCTAATGTCATTATGAAAATAAATAATGGAATATATTAGGACCAGCATTGGGAGTTAATTTTATTAAATGTAAGTTAGTGGACTACTGTGGTATTTTCACAATTCTCTCTCAGTCCATCCATTTATTATCATGACCAGCAATTTTTTTTTTTGGTACTGCTGGGGCATTCTACCTTCGAGCTATACCCCTGCCCTTTTTTATTTTTTATTTTGAAACAGGGTCTCACTAAGTTGCTTAGACTGTCCTCAAACCTATGATCCTTCTCTCTCAACCTCCCATGTACTGGGATTACAAGAATGTGCCACTATGCCTGGCCTCAACATCCATATTAAAGAGTGGGTGCATTATCAGGAAATTCAGGGAGAGGTGGACTAAGTGCTTTGCTCCGGATCTAGAATTTTTTCTCTTTGAGTTTTTATTCAAGAATCTCCTCATACCGTAGGCTTTTGGCCAATTATCATATAGAGACCTTCCTGTGGGCTCTAAAATGTTTCTAGATGGATCTGGGTCTCCTGGCATATTGATATCTAAGCTTTCTCCCATAGTAATGTATCAAGAAAATACAAAAATTACAACTATAAATTACCATGACATAAAGGCGATGATACCATTTTCTAAAATAAAAATAAAAAGCAGATTATCAGTTTGTGACCCCTTTTAATGGTGAGGTTGTTTGATAACAGTATTTTTATTTCTAGAGCAGGATAACTTCTTTATCTCTCTCTCTCTGCCCACCTAAGCAACATAGCCTACCCTCACTTACTACCATCCTGGAAGAATTGGAACAGGGGAAAAATTAAAAATTCAACATAGCTATTCTCTCTAGTCAACAAAATGATGAATGTGTAGTTTGACTGAACTATTCACTAGTTGCTTTGACAAAATGAACAAGTGGCTAGAAAGCTTTGGACCTGGAGTTAGGTTTGAGTTCAGGTCAACTTAAGCATGCTGAGGCCCAGTGCTCTAGGTCATCAAATGTAAAAGATCTTAAAAATACTACAGGACTCGAGTTGTTCTGAGAAGCCAGTGAGAACGTGGACATGGCAGGGCTTGGAGGCATATTCAACACTGTCCCCATGGAAGTCAATATTGCTACATTGACCCATAGCTGATTCCTCAGTTTCTAGCTCACCCCTTACCTGTGTAACAGCCATGCACTTTGGATAGAGGGTTATCCACCTCCAGCTCCAGGGGTGAGCTCTGACTGGCCCAAGTCAACTTGTACTTGGCATTTCTATGGCCACAAGAATTGATTGAAAGCTTAATATGTAATCCAAATTAGATTAATGTTTCTAATATAAATTACCCCATCAGTAGAAATAAAGGAAATATTTTCATATGTCAGTTGGAAATATGGGGCTTTCTCACTTTGTGTTCATTCTCCCTTTCCCTCTCCCTGTCCCTCTCTCTTCCTTTCCCTCCTCTCCATTTTTATTTAGCACCTTTGGGGCCACCTTATGACTGAACTGGAACCTGTCAGGATCAAACTGATACCATATGAGACAGAAAAATAACAAGAATGTAAATCTGGTTGACTCTTTTGAGTCACTTTTCAAACTCTTGGATAAAACCTTTACCTTTGAACACCATGGTTACAAAATATGCTTAAATATAAGGCATTAAGGTTTTGCTTTTATTGCTCAAAAATATGTCTCTCAGAAAAGAGAACATTGATTTTGTGAGTACCCTAACAAGTCTTACATATTATAGAATGTTCCTCTTAAATATTTCATTTTGAACTGGGTGTGGTGGTCCAAATTTGCAATCCCAGTACTTAGGAGGCTGAGACAGGAGGATTGCAGGTTCACAGCCAGCCTCAGCAACTTAGGCCCTCTGCAGCTTGGTGAGGCCCTTTTAAAAATAAAAAATGAAATAGGACTAAGAATGTAACTCAGAGGTAGAACACTTTTGGGTTCAATCCCTAGTACCACAAAAAATACTTCATTTTGAAAAAATACTATTTCAAAGAAGATATATTAACCTGCAAACCAATCATTGCTAGCTTTACATGTAAACAAAGGCTACTCAATAGAATTAATTACAAAAAGATAAAATTAGAAAAAAATTTAGCATGAATTCAGTAATTACCGGAGGGTATTATTTGGTAATTACAAGTGTTGGAAATCATTGTAAGAAGGACTTTTGCAAGATTTTGAAGATTCATAATTTACATTGTATATATCATCTTTAAAATACACATATTTTATGCTGGCCTTGGTGGCACACGCATGTAATCTCAGTACTTGGGAGGCTGAGACGGGAGGATCCAGGTTCATGGCCAGCCTCAGCTACTTAGTGAGGCCCTCCACAACCTAGTGAGACCCTGTTTCAAAATAAAGAACAAAAAATAGGGCTGGGGGTGTAGCTCAGAGGTAGAATGCCCCTGGGTTCAATCCTCAGTGCTGCAAAAAAAAAATACCCATATTTTTAAGGATAAATAAGAAAAACAACCGTCAGAATCATACAATTAAGTACATGTGGCTTAGGAGACTACCCATAATAACATTAGGTACATGCCGGATATGGTGGCGCACGCTTGTAATCCCAGTACTTGGGAGGCTGAGACCGGAGGATTCGGGTTCGTGGCCAGCCTCAGCTACTTAGGCCCTCCGCAACTTCGTGAGACCCGGTTTCAAAATAAAATATAAAAAATAGGGCCGGGGGCGTAGCTCAGAGGCAGAATGCCCTTGTGTTCAACCCCCTATCTGCAAAAAAAAATAAAAAATAAAAAAATAACATTAGACACAGATACCAAAAGTGCTGTGGCACAAACACCAACCACCCTAGACAAAGGTGAGTGTTATTTACCCTGAAAAATCTTTAGAAAATTTGAAACAGCCAGGCATTATGCAATTCTGGCAAGTTTCTTAACATCTATAAGCTTCCATTCTGTAAATGGGTAAACTTATAGTACTTACTTCATAAACAGCTATAAAAATAAAATAATACAAAGGAAACGACTGTCTTAGCCTGGAGTATACAATATATATTGAACACGTAAATGACCAACAGAATGGAAAATGAACAGAAGGAGGAGGAGGAACACTGCTCACATGATGAGGAATTATTTTCTCCACACTTGTAGTCCTTGGCAGATAGTCCTCATGTAAGACGTGCAACTGATGCCCCCGTATCGCTGTCGAAAAGTTCTTGATTTGCAGGCTCATCTTGTTCCTCTGTGTCTGCCTTCTCTCCTAGCCTGCTGATGGGAGCACCGGACTCCTGACTCTGAACTTTTTCATTTGATGGGCATTTTATAACCATGAAATTGGCATAGCATATGGCAACGAGATTTCAGAGGAATACTTAGTTAATGACTGTGCAGTCTTTTGAGATCTGTGGATAAAACTGTCTCTCTAGCCATAAGTCATTGAAATGAAAATATTCTTTTAGTAAATTGGAACTTTTAAAGACTTTTCCCCTTTGTGATGTGAATATTAAATACGAATTTTGAATAGAAAATATATCTTTAAAAACTAAAATCAGTTTACTTCTGAATCTGTTGTTTCACCCTGATAACAGTCATCTGAATTAAAATATATTAAGTGTTTACAATAAACAAAATACTGCATGGCACAAAAGTGCATAGGATACAATCAACTTAACTTATATTCATGCTTTTAGACATTTAAGCATGTCTATTAAGTTGCTTAAATCCATTATTTTGTAAATAAGCTATTTAAAGGAATAGATAATAAAGTGGTAGTTAACATTTATTGAGTACATTATGATATGCTAGGGACTATAAAAATCACTTCATGTATATTACCTTAGTTAAACACAATAACTCCATGTGGTAGCATTTTATTATTCTCATTTTATGAGTGTAAAAATAATTTTAGAGAGATATTAAATAATAAGCCTAACATCACATAGTGGAACTTGGTGCTAAAGCTAATCTATATGGTGCTAGGGACCACACTGTAGCCATGGGCACTGTGTTGCTTTTACTGTACTTAGCAGAATACACTAACTTTGTGGGATGCCAAGCAGGTAGAATATTAGTCTGGGAGAATATTCTGAAGACCTCTACATCTAGTTCTCTCTACCTTCCAGTCTCTGTTCAAAGTGTCATATTTTGTTTTCTCCCTTTCTCCTGCCTTCCATCCATATAACACCCACCTTATGCCAAGCACAGTGATCAATGCTGTCCCATAGAGATGAAGAAGACGTTGCCTCTGCCTTCCCGTGAATACACACTGATTGGGAAAGAAACAGTAAACAACTTCTATATCAACTGTGTGAAATGCTACGCTACGCCAGAGAAAAGTGCAGATGCTTCTTCCAGAGCTGTGGTTCTCAAAGTGTTGCCCTGAACCAGCAACATCAACATCATCTGGGACCTTGTTAGAAACGCAAATTCTTGTGCTCCATCTTGGACTTAGTGAGTCAGAAGCTCTAGGGTGGGACCCTGCCTTGGGTGTTTCTACAATCCCTCTAAGTGATTTTTTTCTTTTTGTGGTACTAGGGATTAAACCCAGGGGCATTCTATCTCCGAGCTACACCCCCAGCTATACTGTTTTTTTATTCTTTATTTTGAAACAGAGTCTCACTTAGTTACGGAGGGCCTCATTGAGTAGCTGAGGCTGGCCGCGAACCTGCGATCCTCCTGTCTCAGCCTCTCAAGTACTGGGATTACAAGTGTGTGCCACCTCACCAGGCCCTCCAAGTGATTTTAATACACTGGAATTAAGAAACCACTTATCTCGAGTGGAGACATGGAAACAGAGTTACTGGATAGTCTGACATCTGAACTGAATTTTTGTTCGTTTGGTACTGGGGACTGAATCCAAGGGGTACTACCTCCAAGTTACATCTCTGGCCCTTTTTATTTTGAAACAGGGTCCCGCTAAGTTGCTGAAGGTCTTGCCAAGTTGCTGAGGCTGGCCTTTAACCTGCGATCCTCAGTCTCAGCCTCCCAAGTACTGGGATTACAGGTGCACACTACCATGCCTGGCTTGAGCTGAGTTTTGAAGGATCAAGAGAATGGTCTAAAATTAAAAAAAAAAAAAGACCAGTGTTCCAAACAAAGAGCACAATATTACCAGCCCCAGAGGTGTGAGAAGCAAAATGTTTCAGGGAATTGCAAGTTACTTACCATGGTCAAAGTTACAGAATCCTGGTAAGGAGGGACCAGACAGTTGCAATGCAGTAGAGCAGATCATGAAAAGTCTTGTCAACTTTGATGAGATTAAATTGTATCTCAAAAGGAATGAAGAACCATTATGGAATTGGAATCAGAGAAATGCATGGGAGGGGACTGGAGATCGGAAGATCAAGTAAGACATTATGGCATAGATAGACATAAGTGAGAAACAGAGAAGTCTTAACATTTTAAAAGAGCAGTAGGGGAAGAGATTTAAAAAGTATATTTTAAGAGATATTTTGGCAAAATCATATTAACTAAGGGAAGGTGGGGGACTAAAAGAGAGGGAGGACTCAAAACAAACCTTTGGCCCTCAGTTGAGCATCACCTCCTACGCATTCTATGTGCCTCTTGCCTCTATTCAGGGCTTCCCTCGTTACCTCTGAGGTGTGGGAAGTGAGAACCCCCCCCCAACACCATCCATGCATAACCTGGAAGGGATGATGTGTTAGTGCTCCATGAGACAAATCTCTAGCTATTGGGAGGAGAAAACTAGTGGAAAAAATTATTTCCCTTTTCTTTCCCAGATGAATGGTTCTGAGATCCAGCTTAAATAACTTCTTGGGTGGCCAGGTTGGCACCATATCTCTGCATTGACTCTCTTCTTTGCTTTATCTTTGATTCTTACTCTCAACCCATGGGGTTACACTCCCTCATAAAGTAGAACCAATAATCCTTTGCCACAGTCTGCCTTCTAGGGAACTCGGGGTAACTTACCAGTGTTATACTGAGCACTTTGTGGTAATAAAGCAGTCAAGCAAACATAGCCACTGTATCTCCTGGGCTTAGGATCTATGCCACATATGACACTCAACCTGGCATTATATGTAACATTATAAATACTCTGATGGGGAAACGTGAAAACAGAGAGAATCCCTTTGGGAAAAAAAATGAGGAATACAAGTTGAGCCGGAGGAATTGCTACAGCATTCAAATGAAGAATTCCAGTAGGCCAATGAGACTGGAGAATTGATTTGGGATTCATAACTTTGTAGACAGTCTTAGAAGTCATCAGAATGGATGAGAAGGTAGATAGAAGTGTAGTTGGGGGCATTGTAAGAGTAAGCAGGGTGAGCTATGGTAGAGTCCAAGAAGTAGCTCATGCAATTCTTGTCCCCATCACTACCAAGCTCCATGATGGTGTGCCATTATTACATTTCTCTGACCTGCTGGGTCCTTGCTTCCCCTATCTCTCAGAAAAAAAAATTCTGTTTTGATAATCATCACATTTTCTCTCTTCCCTGGTATTTTTTCATTCATTAACTATTATATATCAGTCTGCAGGCAGAGGGAATGTAGGAAATCAGGCAAGATACATCTTATTCACAATTCATATTCTATGAAACACTCTCTTAAATAAATGTTTCTACATGCAAAGCAAGAATAAATAGATTTGCTTTCAATTGTGTTCCAGATAAAAGGCATGTATTGTGCTGTAAAACATAAGCCTTCCTATTACCATGTATTCTATCCATTGTACATGTGAGATAGATGCACCCAGGCATGAAAAATGTCTTTGGCCATAGCAGAGGAAAGCAAAAGATACTAGCTTTCTGATCCCAAAATGTTTTGCAATACACTTTCTCTTCTCTGTCAGGAGAAGGCTTGCATGATGGTGTGAAGCACTATTTTTTTTTTCAGCTCTCCTGAACATCTCTTAGAGTGCATGTCTAAGTCTCTGGCAAATCACAGCAGGCCAATTTCCTGAAAGCTACTTTTTTTATGTTCATTTATTGGTGCATTGTAATTATCCATTTTGATATATGTCAGGGTATGAACATCATACATGCACACATTGCACATTTAGCCCTCCCTCCAATCCCACCCTATTCCCTCTCCCTTCCCTCCCTTTCATGCTCTGGATAGTGATTGAGTCTTATAGTCTTATAGCACATGTACATCATGTGCTATAGTGTGTTTTCCTCCACCCCCTCCCAACTCTGAGCCCCACTCAGTGAGTTCCGGAGACCAGGGCCAGACTGCCCCTGCTGCTTTCTCCCAGCCTTGTCAACCAAAGCCCTATACTGCAAACTGCTTTCTCTATGGCAGGAGATCAAGGGGCAGCAAAGCACCAGACCAGGACCAAAGGCCTCAGTGGAATCCACAGTGAGTCGATATAAAGCGATGGCCTAGACCAGTGCTTCTTAAGCACAAGAATTGCCTGGAGAACTTGCTGGAATGGAGGTTCTGATTCAGTAGGTCTGAGGCGCATCAGTGTGCATCACTGCCTCAAAGCCAACTGTTATCTCTCCCCAAGTCTGTGGTCATTGAACTGTCACATGGAATCCACTGTGACAGGAATATTTAAACTGGAAATCAGCAAACACTACAAGGCACCTCCTCTACATGCACAGATCCCAAAAAGCTAAGGTCTGAGACTGCCTTTGTAACAAGCTCCCAGGTGTGTTAATGCTTACTGATCCTAGACCAACTTTGAGTTGGAAGAATTTAGAGCACTGGCTCTGGAGTCAAACTGACCTATGAATAAGCACCAATTCTCTCTCTTAAACAGTGTAACTCATCTAACCTAATCAAATCATCTATTAAGGCATGACATCTCACTATGTTTGGTTGACTAAATTGATCTGATTTATCCTATTTTTTTTTTTGAGGTACCGGGGGTTGAACCCAGGGGCGTTCTACCTCCACGCTACACCCCCGGCCCTATTTTTTTATGCTTTATTTATTTATTTATTTATTTATTTGCGATACCAGGGATTGAACGCAGGGGCGTTCTACCTCCGCGCTACGCCCCCGGACCTATTTTTTATACTTTATTTTGAAACCGGGTCTCACGAAGTTGCAGAGGGCCTTACTAAGGTGAGGGGGAGAGAAAGAGACAGACAGGGAGAGAGAGAGAGAGAGAGCTGAGGCTGGCCGCAAACCCAGATCCTCCAGTCTCTGCCTCCCAAAGTACTGGGATTACAAGCGTGCACCACCACGCCCGGCTGATTTATCCTATTTCTATAGGCTCAGTTTTTCCATTGGTAACATGAAGGACAGGATTGGTTGTTAATTCCTAGTATTGTTCCAAGCAGTAAGTTAAATAACGGATTCAGAGGACAGTGCTTGTCACATCAATAATAAATATCAAAATTTGGAATTTTTATTTACCACAATTTCTGTCTCCATCAACATGCTCACTGCTATAATCCAAAGCAACTGACCACACAACTTAAAGGAAGGAAGATTTATTTGCTCATAGTTTTTTTTTTTTTTTTTGGATATTCTGGGTTCATTCCATGTCAGGCCAGGATGTGAAGCTCAGGGCCTGGTGGCAGGAAGCAGAGAGAGAGAGAGAGAGAGAGATCACAAAGCCCGCTCTCACATCATAGAGGCAGAAACATAAAAAGAACAGGGGGAGGAGGAACCGATGTAATTCCCAAGGCCACACCCCCAGGGGCCCCTCCTTAGCAACCAAGCCTGGCTTCTTCGTTCCCATGAGGGCTAGGGGGACATTCTAAATCCAAACCAATAAAATATAGTTGTGTAAAATTATATTATGGAAAAAGAAAACCAAATAAAATGAAAAGCAAACACTTTGTTAGAGTGAGTAAATAAATATCACAAAGTATCACTGTGTATATTTAGAGCTTTAGTCTCTCATTTAATTCATTCTTTAAAATAAGAAAGAAAACTAACTTGACAATAGTAGGATTCCAAGATGTTTGCAGACAAGGGTGGAGTTTAGGGAGTGGGAGAAGGAAGAAAACTAATTTTGTACTATGTGTGTCATGAAAAATACAAAAGTTGGGTTTTTTTTGTTTTTTTTTTTGAGAAAAAGCATTCTCTAGCTTCTCTCTCTTTCATGAAGATAAAAGTGTTTCTCTTTGACACGAAGACAACATTAGGCATTTTATATTTCTGAAGCCCCAGCGCATACCTTTCATCCCCAAGCTCATGAATAACTTATGTAGGGGTGGGAGGGGCTCCCTTGACTCCTTGTGGCACGAAGTTTGCAGTTGCACAAGCAACCTTCCCCCAAATCACCTGCATGTCCCAGTGCACCTGAGTGATGAACCCAGCATCTGCATTACCTGCCTGTTGTTACTGTAACAAACCTGCCTCCTAATAATTCCAGGAAGACCGAGCTGGAACATGAATCATAACACAGAGGAAAGAAAACTTTTCATTTTCTATATGTGGAAAATGAAAAGGATGTGATAAGACTGACAGCAAACACATTTCATAGAATTTAAGCAGAAAAGAATTTTAGAAAAAGATAGATGTAGAAATTTCAAGGATATAAAGCCTATTTTTACCTAACTTTCTGAGATGGATGATAAGTTTAAAAAATGCAGCCAGGTGTGGTGGCGCACGCTTGTAATCCCAGTACTTGGGAGGCTGAGACCGGAGGATCCAGGTTTGCGGCCAGCCTCAGCTACTTAGTGAGAGCCTGTTTCAAAATAAAGAATAAAAAATAGGGCTGGGAGTATAGCCTGGAGGAAGAATGCCCCTGGATTCAATCCCTGGTACTGCCAAAAAAAAAAAAAAGATGCATCCATGTGATGTTCATTAAAGCAAATAACTTTTACTTAGCTAGATATTTCATTGCCATGACAGTGATTTTCAATATTTATGCTTCATTTTTCAGCACCAACACACTAGAAAATTGAGACACACTGCTAGCAGTAGCAAGGGCTCTGGCACACTCATTTACAGGGATGTTTGGGGTACATCTTTCAGGGGTGCTAAGGGACAATGCAGTTAGGCAGGACATTACTCCCATCACTCCCTCCCATCTCATTCCTGCTTGGGAGCTACTTTTCCTAGGAAAGAAGCATGTATGTTCTGAAATATCACAGTTTATATACATATATACATATTTTTTGCATTAAGTTGTACTTCTCTTGGCAGAAAGAATAAATACAAAATGAAAGGATTCTTAAAAATGGAGCTTATAAACATTCCCACTCAAAATATTTTTGCACATGTATTTTTCTATGCTTAAGGAATAAAACTTTGATAAGGTCCTCTAGAAGTCTATGGCACCCCAAAAAAAATTCTCTGGTGTCAATTCTCTGGAATTCAGAGTCTTAAAGATTCCATCCAAATTTAGGTCTATCAGTTACTGCAAATTCCCATTTATTAGTTATTCTCTATGAAATTTATTTTCCCCTCATCTGTAAAATTAGAATAATACCAACCTTGCAAAATCTTTGTAAAAGTGTAAGTAACTTGTAGGAAGACATGCATCAGAGTTCCTGAGCTTATAGATGATAATTACTGTCGGGCCTCTGACAAGAGATGCTACTTAGAACAAGGAGAGGATGTGGTATCTTCCCCCCGTTGGGATAAATGAATGCACAATATTTAGAAATTGTTTACTCACTGCTGGTCCCCATGGATCGCCCAGTCTCCCCCACAGTCCTCTCACTTTACTTGCCCCAGTAACTCTGTCATATTATCTAGCCACCTTCTTATTTGACATGGTCTCTGTGTGACACTTTTATGCTCCCCCAAAAGCTAAAATCCAAATGGAAATGGCCTGAATGCTTGGTCATTAGAATCACTCTGCTGAGCTGTTGTCCCTCTGGCTTCATTTCTTTCTAAGAAGTGTTTTTTCTAAACTCTTAGATGCTTCATTCTACTCCCCACAGAACAGCAAAGGATTCGTTTTGAACTCAGTTAACTTTGGTTTTGTTTACACAATCAGGGAAATTTGGAAATGAGGGAAGGCACTGGGGATCTGAGAGGGTGGCGGAGACACCAAGCTGGAAAGCTACAGCTAGCAGTGGCCCTCTAAATGATGCCTGCCAACCCACTGAGCAAATGGAAAAACCAAAACAGACCAGGCAAGAATGTGAAATGTGGCCAGTGAGAGAGATCTAACTACAGTAGCAAACGGAAGTGCTGCCCAGGAATCGTTCATGGTACAGTGGTGCTAATTTCAGAAGAGCAATACAATTAAGTTGCCAGGCTAAATGATAGCCAGATGCAGATGAGTATAGATTACCAGACCTAGGAGAAATCCAAATAGGGATTGGGAGCTGAGAGGAGTGTTCGGGACCATGTAAACAGAACACTGTCTAAGATTTTACAGTCCAGTTGCCCACCTATCATTCTTAGGCCTTCCCTTAGTGAGCTCATCTGTTGTCAGAAATCTCTTAGGTAGAAGAGACCTCTGATGTCCCTCACTCCATAAATAAATGCCAGGCACTCAGGGTCTCACCATGTCCTACCACCAGGTAGTTCTCTTTAATACATAGCCAAGCAGTTCATGTGCTTATGCCCTTGTTCCTTATTTTTTTTTTTCAGAGACAAAGACAGAGGGTTATTAAGGAAAAGTGGGGATACATGTTCAAGGGAGAACGCGGGCCACTTTGAGAGCATGAGAGGCCCTTCCTTATTTTTTAATATCATTTTAAGGATCTCATTCATTCATTGTTTAATTGTATATTAAACTGAATCTCAATAAAAGATTTTTAATAAGTATTAACAATGGCTTAAATGTAGATGAGGAGATAGATACATTTAACCTTAAATAAACATTATACAATGTATGCATATATTAAAACACCGTGTTACCACATTACTGACTACGATTTCTATGTTTTTGTATCAGTTAAAAATAAATAAATAATGTAAATGAGGAACTCCCACATGATTTTTGCTTTATTTTCTAAACTGTATATCTCTACTATGGACAGAAGTTATTTTAAAAATCAGTAGTCTCAGCCGAGTGTGGTGGTGCATGCTTGTTCACGGCCAGCCTCGGCTACTTAATAGGCCCTCTGCAACTTAGCAAGACTCTGTTTCAAAAATAAAGAATAAAAATAGGACTGGGGGTGTAGCTCAGAGGTAGAATGCCCCCAAGTTCAATCCCCAGTACCACAAAAAAAAATCAGTAGTCTCAAATCATAATGTAGTTGAGTGATACCAATAAAAGTATATTGAAATTAATTTAACATTCTAGATATTGAAAAATAAAAAAGAAATAGTAAATGATACATTATTATTAAAAATAGTAAAATAAACATGAAAATAATATATATGCATTTGTATATATTTTTATTATATTAGTTTTCAAAATGTCAACAGCATAGCTGGGCATGGTGGCACATGCTTGTAATCCAAGTACTTGGGAGGCTGAGACAGGAGGATCCGAGTTCATGGCCAGCCTCAGCTACTTAGTGAGGCCCTCCGCAATTTAGTGAGACCCTGTTTCAAAATAAAGAATAAAAAAATAGGGCTGGGGGTGTAGCCTGGAGGTAGAATGCCCCTGGGTTCAATCCCCAGTTCCCCCCCCCAAAAAAAATAGCAACAGCAAAACAATTGCAAAGAAGTACACACCCTGTTAATAGAAGCTACTTCTGGAGGTAGGCAGTTGCTGATTTCTTCTCTTTTGCACTTTCCAAAATGTTCACTTTTGTAATGGTAAGAATGAGTTGTTAAATGATGCCTTGTTAAGGCATTGCAACTTGTTGTGTTTGTTTGCCTAAACTGGTCTGATATTTCCTTCAAATTAAGTACTTAATGTAAAAGATCATCTTTCAAAGAATATTCCTGGGGGCACTAGTTCCTAGGATGTTAATAGCTATTTTATAAAGAAAGTTTCAGTGGTCATGTTAGGAAATGCTGAGTTACCAAAGTTAAACACATGAGAACTTTTTAAAAGTTTTAATACACAAATTTGCATTATATATTCACATGCTAAGAATAGTTTGGTGTTCACACTGTGGGTCCTTTTCCCCAGCCCAATTTAGAAATAATGAGCCAGGACAAGCCGTTGCCAAGTTAAAGTAGGATTTATTAGAATCAGAAGCAAAAAGACAGCACCACACCAGAGAAGATGCAGTAGAGTGCTCGAGCGAGACACTGTTGTCCTCCGGCCCCCGGGTCTTATATTTAGGTCTTGTTTTCTTATCTTTTCAAGGGCAGGCCAGTCTGGTCTGGCATCACCAGCTTAGCCAGTGACTACGTGAGGGGATACATGGTGTCTTTTAGTTCCCCTTTTAAGTCCCGGGTCTGTAACTTTCTAGGTTTCAGTGTCCATTTATCTTACCTTGTTGACATGCCGACCCAGCAGCTTTCTGCCTGACTCAGCTCATCTTCGTTGCTATGGTAACAGTCTGCTTGCAGGGCATGGGGCTGACTGGGCATTGTAAGACGCTGCCTGGGCTCAAACAGCAAGCTGGAAAGAGTAGGAAGCAGCCTGTTGTTCAGTATAGCTTGCCTGCAGCAGAAACATAAGGCAGCACAGAAATCTACCCATAACGGAGTCATCCCCCTCTCTCACTAACTTGCATACATCCATAGGCAAGGGAATGGGGATGTCGAGGTCTTCTCTATGTGTGTGCTGGAAGGGGACGATGTGGGGCCCCAGGCTTGGGGGTGCATGCAAGCAACTTGCCACATGGAGGAATATTCCAGGTCCCTGCAATCATCTAAGGGACTCCAGTGGTTTTATCTGGAGCACCATCTGCAGCTTGATGGCTTCAATCCTGTTGGAGACAAACTTGACCACATGATTTAGTGAGCCAAATATGAAACCTTTTTAAATAAATTTTAAATATAACCATCTTTATCACACATGTAATATTCGTTTTATAAGCTTTATCCTCCACAAACAATCTGCGACATACTCAAACTTTCTGCAACTTGCTTTTAACCTTCTGATTTTACCCTAGTCTTTCTTTTTTCCATTCGGAACAATCTTAGGATAAACTTTATTTTATCATACAAAATCTCTAAAATATTCTCTTTTCTTTTTTATCCTTCCTTACCAAAACTTTTCATACTCGTACCTTCTTTTACATCTCTCATTTTTACATACTGGTTTATTTATACCTTAATTATTTTCTTGAATTTACATTTTGAAACAATTTTATAAACTTTTTAACAAGCTAAGAAACATTTATTTGCTTTCATATCATCCTCCACCGTTAAGCAATGACCTTCTTGGGGTCAGGTATGCCTTCTTAGTCATCTTCATATTGCTGGCACATTAGAGGTGCTCGATAAATATTTGAGTAGATTAACTAGACATTATGTAACTCAAGATAAATGAGATTCTGCAGGAATAAGAGAAGGAAGGCTGGAGTAGAGCCAGTATGATTTGGAAAGAATATTTTCTTAAAAAGTACGGGAAATAGCATAGAGCTTTGGACTTACAAAGAATTCATACTTGAGTCAAAATAGCCTGATAAAAGTCCTGGAGGAAAATGAAGCTGACAGGGCAGGTCCTTCAAATTAGGTGTAAAACTTCCCTTGAACCAAGCTGGTAATAAAATGTAATGAAAATATTCCAAGCACAGAAGACAGTTGTATCTTTAAGAGATGTGTATTTTAAAATGTAGTGAAATAGTCAGTCCATTAGAATGAGAAGAGATGAAGGTATAGGAATAAAAGTTTGAAGATTGAAAAGGGAAATGTGGCCCTCAGGGACATGAATGCTATTGAGGACAGCATGGGGACTGTTTCTGAATCCCTAATTGCTCTTTTTATTGCTTATGCCTTGCGAATAACTCTCTTTGGGGAAAAGCGGCACTGAAACTTGTGATGCAACCTGAATTGCAAATGGATGTGCTGCCAGTGACTGACTTCAGTGCTCTGTTTGGGGTATCAAACAATAAAGATAAAAGTTGGGAGTAGAACTAGGAAATCAATGAGCCTTCAGGTTGTTTTTAATTCTCTTCACTTTTGTCGTCTCAGGGCATTCACAAATGAGTCCACAGAAGTCTGTGTCCAGTTACTCTCACTGTATCCGTGGACAAACGTCTGTCCATAGCATGGCCAAAGTGAACTCTAAACTGACTCTGATAAGCAGAAAACTTCACAAACACGTGCTGTCTCCACACACTGTGTCTCTCTTTGTGCTGTGCTCTTGGATATCATAGTGTCCAAAATATCATAGCATACAGATATTTAAGGAGCACTGTCATGTAACGAGTTCAATACCCCATATTATATACAGTTGGTTGCAAAATTGGACAAATATTCATGTGATGGAAAAATTACAAATTTTTATTTACTAAGTACAGTGTTTGCATGATTTCCAAATTCCCAAAACAACCCTATAATATATCCTTGCATATCCCCATTTACAGCTGAGAAAACATGATCTAAGAGATCAAGTAATTCACCGACAGTGAAGTAGTTGCATCATGGAGATATGAATCATGCCTGTTGACAAAGGCCGAAGGCCAGGCCCCAAATGATTTAATTTTTTGGTATGTTTTGTTTAGTTTTCTGATTTTTTTAATTCCTTTTTTTTTTTTGCAGGTTCAAAAAATATCGCTTTAGTTCCATATGACCAAGACAGCCTTACAGTTCCACTCGATTTGTGTAATCTTTAGACAGTTTGCTTGCTAACTGCTCCCGGACTCCCTGTTTTAGTCACTTACTTTAGAAAACTATAAATTTTAATAGACTATATCTCCTTTGACTCTTTGAAATGTAAATGTTTTCCCAGCTTCTTGCAAGTCTTCTAGTCCAGGAATGTCCTTCCCAAGAAACTGAGATCCACCCCTTTTGAAGTGTAATTATGGAACCTAGATTCTGTGGGAAGAGAAGAACTTATTTTAGTCAGTTCATGCTTCTGTACAAAATACCATAGATTGGATGGCCTAAAAGCAATAGAAATGTATTTATCACTGTTCTGGAGTCTGAGATCAGGACACCAGCAAACTGAGTTCTAGTGAGGGTCCTCATCCAGCTTGTGGACTGCCGCTGTCTGGTTGTATCCTCACATAGCAGAGAGCAGAGAGAAGTAAGATCCTCGGGACTCTTACAAAGGTACTCATCTCATTCATGAGGGCTCCATCCTCATGACCTTATCTAATCCTAATTATTTCCCAAAGGCTTTCCCTCCTAATACTGTTGCACTGGGGAGCAGAGTTTCAACATTCATATTTTGGAGGACACAAACATGCAGTTCACAAGATAACCTAACTTCCATAATTGTCAATTAGCAAACACAGATGGCCTCATCACATTGACCAACCTTCCCCAACTGTCTCCCAGCAACTTTCCACATCCTCACCCCAGAGCTTAAAATCCTTCCTGCCTTTTGTCTCTGAGGAGTTGAGCTCAGTCTCTTTCTCTTATTGCAAGAAAGCCTATTTAACTTGTCCAGTGAAATTTTTCTAAGACAGATATTAATGAAGGTTGGGATTTTTTTTACTATGATGTAAAAACAAATTCTTCTTTAATACTTTTATTGGTTCATTATAGTATCACATCATAGTATAGTTCACAGTGATAGTGACATACATGCACACAATACTTGATGGGTTTTCTCTCTACTCCCCCCTTCCTCAAACATGATACTGAGATTGGCACTGGTATTGTCATATATGTACAAAATGTCAATGGAAGTGATTGCTTCATTGATTCTCCCTCTCCATTCCCCTTCCCCTAGATCACCTCTTTCACTCCACTGAGGTTTCTCCTCCATTATCTGGAGTCCCCCTGGTATCCTGATTGCTCCCAGCTTCCGCATATGGGAGAAAACATATGACCCTTCACTTTCTGACACTGGCTCATCTCACCTACCATAATGTTCTCCATCCATTTTCCTGCAAATGACATAATTTTGTTCTTTTTTATTTCTGAGTAGAATTTTAATGTGTATATATCCCATAATTTTGAATGTTCGGTTTTAAAAAGAGGAAAATAGTTTTAGCTCAATGCATCTGAAAGACTAAGATATTGCTTATTTAAAGTATCTCACTAAAATGTTACATTTTTTAATTTTTTTTCCATGACTTTCTTCTCTGTTGAGAATAAACTTCATCTTGGCATTCAAGATTCTTTAGCAAACTGGCTCCTTTCTCTGTTCTTAGCTTCTTGTTTGGCCACCAAGAAACATACACCATAAGGGGTTCCAAATCTTCCTCACTTTTGAGCTTTATGCATTCCTTCAGTTTAGAGTGTCCTCCACTCCCCCTCCCAGGCCTGCCAGACTTCCACTTTTCTTTTCCTGAGTCCCTTTTCACTTTTCAAAACATCACTACCTCTGGGAAGTGTCACCTTTCCATCATCGCCCAGAATGTTGCTACTTGTGCCTCTTGCGCCCTCGGAGCATCTTGAGAATCACTGGTTTTCCCACCTATGAATAGTGAATGTCTTAGAGATATGAACTGTATTTTATCCCCCTTTATGTCCCCAATATTCATCACAGTGCCTGGAACAAAATAGAAACCAAATCAATGTTAGCTGAATGTGTGTTAAGATGGGGAGTAGATTTTTTTTCTCACTTTCCTTAAGTGAGTCTCTAGCAAAGTGAACTGTTTCTTTTGATTTTTAGTGGCTCTCTGGATAACAACGCCAATAAAAAAAATTCTTCAGCCAATAATAGGAAGTAATTTGGTGACAGAGTTTATGCACAGACTTCAGAGTTGAGAAGAGCTAGGTTTAAACTCTGAGTTTGAATTCCAGCTGTGCTCTTGAAATTCATGTGATGCCAGCAAGCTACTCAACCACAGTTCTATTTAATTTCCTTTTCAGTAAAATTGGTATAATATCGCTCATCACAGTGTCATTGTCAGAATCAAATGGCCGTATTAGTTTCCTAGGGCTGCTGTAACAAATTGTCACAAACTTGATAGCTTAAAACAATAGATATTTTCTTCTTTCACAGTTCTGGAGGCCAGGAGTCCTCGATCAAGGTATTGACCATGTTAGTTCCTTCCAGCGGGTTTGGGGGAAATTGTCCCTACCTCTCTCATAGCTTTTGGTGGCTGTTTGCAAGTCCTGGTGTCCTCTGGATTGTAGACACATCATTCCTATCTCTGTCTTTCCTCTAGGGTTGAGTGTCTCAAGTCTTCCCCTTTCTTCTCTCCTAAGAACGTTGATCAATGTATTTAGAGTTCACTCCAAATCCAGAATGATCTTAAGATCTTTCTTACATTATATCTTACATTAGTTTCCAAGAGTTGCTACAACAAAGTACCACTAACTAAGTGGCTTAAAACAGCAGAGGCCAGAAGTCTGAAATTAAGCTGCCTTCAGGGTTATGTTCCCCCCAAATCCTCTAGAGGAGAAGCCTTCCTTACCTCTCTTAGCTTCTGGTGGCTCCTGGAGACAGCATACCTCTGTGTTCACATAACCACCCTTCTCCATGTCCATGTCTCTGTATCGCTCCTCTCCTTATAAGGACATCAGTCCTTGTAATTAATGTCTACTCTAATCCAGAATTAGCTCATTTTTATTAACTAATTTCATCTTCAAAGACATTATTTCCAAATAAGTCACATAAGTCTGAGGTTTCAGGTGGATATGACATTTGCAGGAACATTATTCAATGTACTACATACACATCTGCAAAGACCTTATTTCCAGGTAAGGTCACATTCACAGATACTAGGGATTAGAATTTGGTTGTTTTTTTGGTGGGCACACAATATTCAGGGGAAAGCATAGTTCAACCCACTACAAGGTTAAAATGTATTTTAAGTTATAGGTACATATCTGTTACATAGCCAGTATTGAACTACTTGTGGCTATTCTACTATTAAGCATATTATTGCCATTCAGTGACCATTTTATTGGACATTTGTTGAGTGATAAGAGAGGAAGGAACTTGGGCTCCAGACACAGACATAGAAAGCAGATAATGTACTGAAATTAATATATATTTTAAGGCACTATAATGGGCCTGTCATTTGTGGGTCCCCAAATAGTAACATAGACCTTTCCCCAACTTCTGTTTTCTATAGCCTGATCAAAGATAACCTACATGTTCTGCCAAGAAAATAATGGAACATTCCAGACTAGTAGGCCTTAGCAGAGTTTATTTTTTGTGTGTGGTACTGGGTATTGAACCCAGGGGTATTCTACCTCTGAGCTACACCCCCAGCCCTATTTTATTCTTTATTTTGAAACAGGGTCTCACTAAGTTGTAGAGTAGCCAAGGCTGGCCGCAAACCTGCAATCCTCCTGTCTCAGCCCCCCATGTACTGGGATTACAAGTGTGCACCACCACGCCCAGCTTAGCAGTGTTTAATCAAAGACTCAGTGATCTGTGCTGACTCTGGGGGCCTCTTTAAAGCTGAAATCCACCACTGTGGCATGAACCACAACGAGAAGAGAGCAGTGCCTCTGAACAGTGAAAGCTGCGCCTGTTTCCTGGTTAGTGACACACTGCTCCACAGAGGTGCTTGTTATTCAGCAATGAATTCTAACAACGAATCCTTAGGCAGATACTGGAGATTTTGTGCCTTAAATGCCCTTTGACAGGATAATTTATTAATATATGAATGTGTAGCGGTTGTCTCAAAGATATGAAGAATTCATATTTTTATCTTCCCCATCTTCTGAGCAAGAATCTGGCCCTCTGTGGTTGCTATCCCCCTTGCCTTAGGCAGGCTTTTCAGAGTGGAAAGCAAAGAAAAAGTTGCCTAAAATCAATGTATCTTCCTGTTTTTTGTTGAAAGCTTCAGAGCATTAGAAATTATTACTATGTTTGGTGTTCCAGAGGAGGAGGGAAGAAAGGAGAAGCCCACCCTTACAGAGAAGTGGCAGGGGTGTGTGCGTGTGGGGGGTGATCTATATGTGCGCCAAGGGAGGCTGGACCCTACGCAGAGAGGTTTGAGTCTCAGCAAGTGTGCCACTGTCCCGAGTGAAGCATTCAAGCATGAAGCATATCGGTAGAGACTATGGATCTATCTCATTATGAACTAGAGTGGACAAAGACCAGATAAGCTTTGTAGTGTTATAGTGCTACCACAGGACCTTGGTACCACTATAGGGAGGGAGAGCCTCCAAATTGACTGAGAATGACTTTTCTATCAGCCCACAGGAATGGAGGTATGGATTAAAATTTCATTGGATTTAATTTAAATAAAGACTTTTTGGCATATCTGAGTTTATGAACAAAGATTCATTATAGCTATACGCTTATTTGATCTCTACATCAGCCTTGGAGGTATGCGATTAGGTATTATTTTTCCCTTTCAACAACATAGGAAATGAAGACTAGAGATGACTCTGCTGAGGCCATGCAGTCAGTATGTGGCAAGACAGAGTCCAGCCATTCTGACTCCTACTTCAGTGTACTTCCTGCTACACTGTAATATAATGCACATCAGTAGAAAAATGTTACCTTCTTCAGTCAAGTCTGTGAGCACCGGTGGATATGAAGTGGCTATTGTTCTCTATGCCATATTCAGTGAGAGCTATTAGGCAGATTGAAATATCTGCTATTACTATAAAAATGCTAGGATACTTTTCTATTGTTAAAAAGTGATGGCTCTGAATCCTGCAGTATAATTCCCTTTGTGAAGTAGTGTAGGTGCCTCAGGAGTAATTGCTATTATTGCTGCAATTATTACCTTGTATGTGTAGCTCACCTCTAGGAAAGCACCATGTTTCCCAGGCTCACCCCTCAGCCCCAGGGTCTAGCATAAGTTCTTACCCATTACAAATGCTCAGTAAACGTTTACTAAAAATGAAAGGATAAACAATTCCAACAATTGAAAACAGAGGCATAAAAGGGAGCTAGAAACAAACCTAGAGCCATATGAAAAGCAACTTGACTTCACCCAAGAATAGAATACTTTAGAAATAATAAGTAATGTGTTTCAAGAAACAAGTGCTCAGTAATACTGAGTGAATTGAGGACATGCTTGGCTTCCAGGCAATCACTACCAGGCAGACTCTAGGAGAACATGGGTGAGACACAGTAGAGAACCAATAAAACTGGGAAGATAATTCTGGGTGACTTAGAAGAGGATCCCTGAAATGCCCTTGAAATACTTCTATCGCCTCTGCTAAAGTTCCAATTGCTCACCTTCTATGAACAGCCATTCTGCTTGGCTACAATCCTTGTAGTCCTAATCCCTTCATACACCCAAATACCATTGATTGCATAGTGGAATTTCAGTAGATTTGAAGTGCAGTGGGAAATGGTACATCACTGTGCAAAAACATTAATTAAAAGGGAATATTAGGTGTCCTACATCCCTCTCTTTTTGTTATTAAAATGTTTCCAATATTGAATCAGTTTTTTCTCAAGTACAATTTAGATATTGACTATAGCTGTGTTTATATCCGCCAGCTACCTTCCATAAATATCCCAGAAAATTCACCCAACTCTTAGAACCTTGCCACAGCAACTTTACTTCCTTCATACCCATACTGTCCTCTGCTCACCCCATCAGATTGGCTGTGGCTTCCAAATGGGCTCATGACATCAGACCCTGAGACTTTGCTATCATTTCTACTGTCACCCCCAATGATAGTAATGACAACAAAAAGTAACAATACTGATAAGTACTTTGCATGAATACTTTTCATGAGTAATGTCATTCATTGCTCACAGCAACCATATGATACAGGTGCCATTCTACTGTTGAGGACAGAGACTGAGTTTCAAGTGACAAAAACTGGAGACGGGCAGAGTTGGAATTGGAACCCAGAGGATAACGTGGCATCCCCTCCATTCCATCCAAATCTTGAATATGTCTAGACTGATAGCCTGGTGGGTATTGAAAAAGTCTGTCCATTAAGGAAACAAATTACCATGAGAAGAGAATGAAATGATCCCCAGAAAAGATGTGGATGATGGTTTCCCTGCCCAGCAGGCTACAAGACGCTATGCTCAAATGAGCAGCTGCATCCCCAAAATCTGACTGCGTCAGCTCCAAGCCATTAGGGGCAAGTCAGTATTGTTTTCCTATACAACTTTATTCTCTGTTCTGGGTCTACGCACTCTTTATCTGGGCTTATTGTCTTATTTGGTTAATTTTTTTTCATTTTGTTGAGTAAATTTTGTTTGGGTGCCCAGAGGCCCTGAAACACATGGTGCCAAAAAATAAACATGATTAAAATGATAGCTATGAATATAAACATCACCAAGAGATCATTGATAAGGGTAGAAGAAAAGCAAAATAGTGAAAAGTATGGTTGCCAAAGATACATTCTTGTAAGACCTCTCTGTTGTTCCAGAATGCAAGGCAGAACAGCCTTGAGATAGTTTTAGAAAAGGAGATTCCACATCAAGAGCTCACAAGTCATCACAGATACAAACGCAAATGTATCAAAAACCTACTACAACTGTAGAAGTCTACTTATAATCTCAGAAGCAGGTTTATGAGTTAATGTATCCCATGGTTATTTCAACTGATATTTTAACTATTTTGTCTTAGAGAGTACTCTAAGGCTCAATTGCCAAACAAACCACTTTTGAAATGTGTACATTCAGAAAGTCTCTTCTGATTCATAGTCACTAACAGCAAAGATGAGGCAAAACACATAAAAGGCAAAAAGTTTAGACCTTTGCTGGTTACTGTGGAAGAAAATAAATCATGAAGAGCCAGGCATGGTGGTACAGGCCTGTAATCCTAGTTCTTGAGAGGCTGAGACAGGAAGATTGCAGGTTTGAGGCCAGCATGTGGTAATTTTGTGAGATGCTGTTTAAAAATAAAATATAAAATAGGGCCAGAGGTTTCTCAGTGGTAGAAAACCCCTGGTTTCAATCCTCAGGACCACCAAAAAAAATTTTAAAAAGAGCATAAAGGAGGCTTGTCTAGTCTGTCATGGTTCCATTCCTTCCACAGAAGCAGAACTATGAGGCAGGACCAAAAAGACAGAGAAGTACCTGTTCTTACCAACATTCTATGTTGCTTCTTCCTCTTTTTAAATAATGATTAGAAGGTGTATAGAGAGAGCATGGAAAAGGGGAACAAAATATAATAAAGGAACAACAGAATGATTTTGGAAAGGTTTAGGCACCCTTAAATTCAGAGCAGGAATTAAAGTTCCAGAAGAATGCACAGGACTTTCACCTTTACCATCTTAAACTCAACCCAGTTGAGTATTTCTCAACTCTTGAGAGATGTCTATCCATCCTTGACCTGATCTCTTGTACCTCCTAGAAAACCTTAAAGGCTGAAATGAAAATGGACTCTGGTGGAATATCAATAGCCCTTGTAGAGTTTAACACACCTATGAATGTCTAATCATCCCAAAGGTGTGCAGTAGCTTTGCAAGGGTGTCTGGACCCTCATGTGCACACTGATCATGCACAAATCCTGTTAAAATGTAGTAGGCCTGGGATGGAGCCAGAGACTGCATTTTAACAGGTTTCCAGGTGATGTCAGTGTTGCTGCTCCCTGAACCACAGTTTAAATGTCAAAGATTTAAAGAATCTATTTAGAAATCAGACCATCTGAATGTGGCATCTGTGTTAACAATCTCAACATACCCTCCCCTTGTTATCCCTTTGGTTCTGGAAAATGCCAATTAAAAGAGATCATTTGACCAGTGGAAACATTGATTTTGTTGGTTGTATAGTATTGTGCATGCTTTGAATGTCAAGTTATTGTTCTGTGTCAGGGAGAGAGATGGCTGACTTTATAAAGTTCAAAAATAACTTTATAAAGATTTAATTTGCTCCAAAATTATAATTCTGCAATCAATCTCTCTCTCTCTCTCTCTCTCTCTCTCTCTCTCTCTCTTTCTCTCTCTAATTGTGCCCTTGTCCCAGTTCAATAACATATACATTCATTTTACAGAGTGGACTCAAGGAGTCAAAGGGAACCTCTTTTGGAGACAGGTCTTGCTACTAGAATCTTCTGTTCCAAAGGAACTTACTTCAACATCAAGGTTTCACATAAAGATTGTTTCCTTATCTATAAAATAAAAATATATTGATTCCATTTCAGAGTTGCATTATTAATGTAAAGCATTTACCTTAGTGTCTAGCATATGCCAAGGGCTCAGTATACGGCCTATTGCAACAATTCTCTCTCTGTTTAGCACTCCTTGCCAATTTAGGGAGAAGATAGGTGGTGACCTAATCTTTGGCATGTGCAAAAGAAACAGAGTCAAGCTTAATGAAGAACTCAGTTTTCTTCTCAGACTCAGGTGAGTGAATGGAGTCCATTCCATGCTCACTTCATTTCCCAAGTTTTTTTCAAGGTCTCAAGAAGTTTCATGGTCCAAACTCGAAAGCACTCCCTGGATGACTCTGATAGGAGAACTCAGTGGAAGCGCAGAGGACTTTTAATCCAATGAGCATAGATAATTACCAAAAGTTTACTCCCTGTACTTGAGAGATGTTTCTAGAAATAATGAAGCAAACTTCTTTAAAGAAAAAAAAACGGAAGAAAGAAAACTCAAGTTTATAATAGAACCCGAAGGTGCAGGACTTTTTATTTGCCAGCTCAGATGTAGACTAAGAATCAATCTATAAAACGTTCAATTAAAGCCATGGATGCCCAAATGCACAGACTATTCTGTTTTGTGTAGTGATTAAATTGCTCTTGTTCAAGCATAATCTGTTTTTACTACTTTTTTCTATACTCAGCCAAATTCTTTACTTGTGCTCAAAAGGCCAGGATTAATTTGATATCCATGCTGCCCATATTTCCTCCTAGTTTTCCCAGTTAAGTACTTTGACTAATCTTTGCAGAAGGGGAGATTAATGTAAAAGGAATAATGAAACATTTGCCCAATATTAGGTGCTTGTCATTCTTCATTAGGTGCCCCCAAGTCACCTTCTTAAAGCCCTGCAAACAGAGTAGAAAGGGCTATGACAATAGTCCATCTAGCATATTAATAAGAAGAAATGTAAACGCGAGAAGACTCTCATTTTGCTAGAATAAACAGAGCAATATGCACATCTCCATCTCTCAGCTTTCTGTACTCTCTCCAGGGACTCAGTCCAATTAGCTATTTCATATTAATCACTATTTGTGCAGTTGATTCTTCCTGTGGCAGCTTTCCATTTTCAGTTGCCTGAAAGACTGAAATATTACAGTTTGAGTGGTCGCCATGAGTTCTTTTCCTTAGCCCAGATAGATTTCATGAGCTGGGAAATAAAGAGCCAGGACAAGCAGCCCTTAGGCAGTATTTTTCACATTTTTCTTCTTAATATTCTTTCTAAAAACATCCAAAATATATTAATTGCATAAAAACCCATCACCATATTCTATAGATGTGCATTGATCATTTAAGGAGAATTTTATGCTTTTCAAATGAAAAGTAATAGATAAAATGTGAAATTTCACACACACACACACACACACACACACACACACAAATTAGAAGCCCAGATAAATCTGTGAATGAAAAGCCCAACCATCTCTCCCACACTGATTTTATATAGATAAAGCCAAATAAATTGAATCCTTAGAAAGAAACAGTATTAATTGAGTTTTGGAGTTGGGGATTGAAAAGACATCTACTGCCGGGCGTGGTGGGGCATGCTTGTAATCCCAGTACTTTGGGAGGCGGAGACCAGAGGATCCGTGTTCGCAGCCAGCCTCAGCTCTCTCTCTCTCTTTCTACCTCTCTCTCTCTCTCTCTCTCTCTCTCTCTGTCTCTCTCTCCTTAGTGAGGCCCTCCGCAACTTCGTGAGACCCGGTTTCAAAATAAAGTATAAAAAATAGGGCCGGGGGTATAGCGCGGAGGTAGAACACCCCTGGGTTCAATCCCTGGTACCGCAAAAAAAAAAGACATTTACTGAATTAAATATGATGCCTTATTTAATAATACGGTAATAGTAATAGGGTAATAGTAATAGAATTCTACTCATTCAGTAAGATCTGAAAGTTTGAGGTTTGATTTTTTAACTACAGTATATTTGAGAATAAAAAGAAAGTATGAGGTTTTCACTCAAGATACAGAATAGATGACGGACTCTGGAGTCAGGCGGACCTGGTTGGAGTCTTGGCACCACCACTAACTGCCATTTTAGCCTGGAGAACTTACTTACCCTACCTCAGGCCAGATCTCTTCAACTATAGCTTATAATCTGGGTTAATGATAGTTCCTACTTCTTAGACTGTTACATGCAATAGCATATAAGATTGACTTGACAGTTTAACAAATAATAAGAGACAATTAGCTTAGCTATTGCTTTTTGCTGTGAGGGTAAAAGTTGGTAGGCGATCTTTTATATACGGTGTACTCTTGATGTGAGCCTGAGTGGATTTTTATTGAATGTAGAATCATGATATCACCATACCTACAGCATTCTATGGCTTCCAAGGGGTTTGCATGCTGGGCTCTATCATTCAGTTCTCCTCATTCACCTATCCCTTCCCCAAACATCTGCCAGATGTTCATGTGCCTTGTCCATGCTCTTCACTAGGGGTTCAGTTGGGTAGATGAGAGGTGAAGTCCCTGACCTGATGGATTTTACAGGCCCTTTGGGCAGGTTCAACCAGTTTTATTCTTTAATGAGTAAAATGAAATAAATATTCTTTTTTTTTTGCGGTACTGGGGATTGAGCCCAGGGGCTTTCTATCTCCAAGCTACATCCCTGGCCCTATTTTTTATACTTTATCTTGAAACCAGGTCTCACAAAGTTGCAGAGGCCTCACTAAGTAGCTGAGGCTGGCCGCGAACCCGGATCCTCCGGTCTCAGCCTCCCAAGTACTGGGATTACAAGCGTGCGTCACCACACCCGGAAAATATTCTTTAATGAATAAAATAAAATAAAGTTTTATTCTTCAATGAATAAAATAGATGAAGATGCGGACTAAAGCATTTAAGTAACATTCAAAATCACAGTGTTGGAGAAAGTGAAACTGAGACTAAATTTACAGTCTGATTCTGGGAAGAGAGGAAGATCTGTTTTCTTTAGGTCTGTGGAGCTTTACTCCACGTCCAGAACTGAGGTGCCTTAAACAGAATTAGAACAGGTCATGATTCTACTGAATATATTTTTGCTGGTTTAGTTTCCTTTGCCTGAGGCCAATAAAGCCAAGCCATGCTGTGATTTATAAGCCTTGTTTTCCATATGCTTGACTTGGGATTTTCTCTAGACAACAGTTGATTAGCCAGTCTTGTGGTTTCATCTCACTGATGATAAATTGACCCAATTTCAACTGAGTTCTATTGGCTTTAAGCTTCCTGGAAAAAGAATCCAAATTCCATTGAGAAACTCCAATGCAGCCAAGCATTCTCAGCTTCAACCAAACCAACCATCTCCATGTTCCAAGCCTGGCATCAGTGCTGCTGGCCTGCTTTAGAAGTGAGAGTCCTTCAGTTAAATAATACCCAAAGCACACAGATCCAGCAAAGAATGAGGAGTTCCAAAATCTCATCCTGCTATATATGTCTGATGGTGACAAAGTTCTCAATTACAGTTTTTTCATGTAAGTCTTTCTAATGTTTATATAATTTTTCTTAATGTCATTCAGCATATGCTCACTGCAGATGGACAAAATCCAACCTCCTGTGCATGAATTTAGATTTTTCATGACCTGAACTTCATGTCCTTTAAGAGTGTCATCTTTCACTAACCTTTCCTGTTTCAAAATAACCAAAATTCTTATGGTCCTGGATCCTCAGACATGTCATCATGTCCCATGTTTCTGTACCTAAAGTGATTATTATTATTTTTTTTTTTTGCGGTACCGGGGATTGAACGCAGGCGCGTTCTACCTCCGCGCTACGCCCCCGGCCCTATTTTTTATACTTTATTTTGAAACCGGGTCTCACGAAGTTGCGGAGCACCTCACTAAGTAGAGAGAGAGAGAGAGAGAGAGAGAGCTGAGGCTGGCCGCGAACCCGGATCCTCCGGTCTCCGCCTCCCAAAGTACTGGGATTACAAGCGTGCGCCACCACGCCCGGCACTAAAGTGATTATGTCAGCCAGGCATGGTGGCCCACACTTGTAATCCTAGTACTTGGGAGGAGGATGGCAGGTTCAAGGACAGCCTCAGCAAGTAGTGATACTCTCATCAACCTAGTGAGACCCTGTTTCAAACTAAACATAAAATAGGGCTGGGGGTATAGCTCAGAGGTAGAATGCCCCTGGGCTCAATCCCCAGTACCACACACCAAAAAAAGTAAATAAATAAATAGAGTGATTATGTCTGTAAACATTGACTTGCTTTATTAGTCTAATCACTAGTACATGCTATGGTTTCCTTCTACACAACCCCAACTAAATAATGCAATCCCAAGTATTTATTTAGGAAGAGTGTCAATATATGCCCAAGGTCTAAGCCCTTCCCCACCTCATCTCATCTAATTAGCATATGTCTGTTTAAATGCCAGCTAATAGATTTCTATTTCTAAGAAATTGTGAGAGGCAATCTGTATGAGGTCAGATTTAATGAAAAAATAGGAAAATCACAAGGTCAAACTGATGGGCATATTATATTTCAGTGAGCGCTACCTAATGTGACTTTGATGGAATTCTTTTTTTTTTTTTTCGGTACTGGGGATTGAACCCAGGGCCATTCTACCTCCGAGCTACACCCCCAGCCCTATTTTTTATTCTTTATTTTGAAACAGGGTCTCACTGAGTTGCGGAGGCCTCACTAAGTAGCTGAGGCTGGCTACGAACCCCGATCCTCTGGTCTCAGCCTTCCAAGTACTGGGATTAAAATCGGGCACCACCACGCCCGGCTGACTTTGATAGAATTCTGCAAGACCAATGAGCTGCCAGGATATGTAAGGGAATGCCATAGAAGGAGGAGTTAGTAGATGTCGAGGCTGGGAGCTAAAGGACTATTGGGTTGTCTAGGTCAACATTGTCATTGCTATAATCCTAAACAACTGACCACACACCTTAAAGGAAGAAAGATTTATTTGCTCACAGTTTGGGGGGATTTGGGAATTCAGCCCATGTGAGGCCAGGGTCTGTGGTGCTCAAGACATGGCGAGGAGAAGCAGAGACAGAGGAGCACCCAAAGCTCTGTTCTCACATCACAGAGGTGGGAGGAGAGAACTATGTATCACCCCAAGGCCACACCCCCAGGGACGCCTCCTCAGCAACCAAGCCTGGCTTCCAACATTGCTACCATGTTTCTGTGAGGGTCAGGGGGACTTTCTAAATCCAAACAGTTGCATGGGTTCTGGACACAGCTAAGTAAGTTCCCACCTCTAACCAAATTATATTCTGTTGTACAACATATTTGAAGTGGAAACATACTTAGATTCTATATTCTATACAAAGTTCTTTCTGTGACTCTTCTAACAGTAAACTGTCACATAAAATACTGCAATTGCAGGACTGTCTGCCCCAAGGATATCTCTAAAGTCAACCTCCTTGAGACTATCTTAAAAAGTAATTATAAAGTAAACAGATGAGAGCTGATGACACCACATGCGAGGAATGATCTGAAGGTAAGTCAAACTACAAACGTTCATCAAGCATCCAGAAACATATGCGTGTTAGTGCTCATTGGCAATAATCTAATCTATTCAAAAAGGATAATTTCCAAATCTGTCAACCATGTCTCTTTAAAACTTCTTTAAACGAATTAATGTTCAGCACTTAAAACTATTCATATTGAAATATTTAAACTGAAAATTTTTTGATTGATAAAAATGTTATGAAGGTGGTTGCAGTAAATTGAATAATCTTCCTGTAAGCCGGGAGTGGTGGCTCACGCTTGTAATCCCAGTATTTGGGAGGCTGAGACCAGAGGATCTGGCTTCGCGGCCAGCCTCAGCTGCTTAGTGAGGCCTTCTGCAACTTAGTGAGACCCTGTTTCAAAATAAAGAACAAAAATAGGGCTGGGGGTGTAGCTCGGAGGTAGAATGCCCCTGGGTTCAATCCCCAGAACTTCAAAAAAAAAATCTTCCTAGATGACTCAATGTTGGCTGGCATTTTTCCCCCATCCTTCTTAAAATGATGTTTTCCTACTCATGTTCTACATGACAAATATGCATATTTTTAAGGTTTATTTCATATTGACCTTATTTCCAAGTTAACTTGGTATTCAAGATAGAAGGAGAGACTTCACCAACAAATGGTCAGCTTCAGCGCAGGGTGACTATAGGAATTTTACAGAAGAGGGTAGAACATCATGGGTCTGGTCTAGAAACAGATGATCAGGATTGAAATACTGCTCTGTAGCTTACTGAGTATGACCTTGGGAAAGTCGCTTAATTTTACTGAGTTGTTTCTTGATCTGTAAAATAAGGGGATGATAATGGTACCAGCCCCATAGGATTGTTGTGAGGATTAAATGAGTTAATCCACAGCATGCAAAAGCTTAGAGAGTTACTGACTGACCCACAGTAATTGTTTGTTAAATAACAGCTATTATTATTATAACCCAGAGCAGAAGTGGAGGTGTTGTTTTATTTTTCAAGGAAACAGCCTTTGAAAGTAGAAAAAAATCACTAATAAGACATATTATTTTTCATAACCTGAGACACATATTACCTGTATTCAAACCCCATTATATTTTTCTCTTTCTTGCTACTATAGCCTTCTAACTGAAACCCCAGCCTGCCTTATCCTCTCTCCAAGCCACTCTACACAAACAGAATGCTGGTAATCCTTTATAACCTAAATCTATTTAGATGTTTCTTTACTCCAGTTCCCTCTCATTCTCATCACTGTGCCACATTTTATGTTTTGTAATGGGAACACATGCCCATAATCCCTTTCCAACCAAACCTACTCCACGCAGGTACACAAATTCATCTAGACAGTCCCTACCTTTTCCTCAGGCCAAGCTCACACCTCACAACTTCTCCAGAAATTCTTCCTTATCTTTAACTGCATGCACCATCATCTGTGCTCTGTGGCACTTTATGCACCCCTGAGTAAAGCTAGATTACTGACATATTGTCTATCACATGAAAAATACTTTCACTTTCCTAGCAAAATTCAAAAAGCAGGGGGCAACCAAAGACCAGTGTGTAAATAATCACAACAATTATTTTTAAATTGAAAACTCAATGGAATATTTTTAAAACAAATACGTATCTACCATTAATATCATGTTTAATATTGGTATTTTAAAATGACCTACCTAATGGTGATATAGTCGAGCATAAAAGAGCACTGGAATATGGACATGAAACAAAACTCATCAATATGCAGCCCCAATCCAATGTCCCCAGCTCATTTTCCACCACAAACCTTCCCCTTGATCATCATGATCGAACCACCCTGAATGTTCTGTGATGTTCTAAGCTTACCTGTCCCTCCATATATCAACGATTCTCTACATTTGCCTAAGATATTTCTTTTGGCCAGAAGGCACTCTCCACCTCTCTTTGCCTAAGAACACCCATCTACAGAGCCCCTTGAATGTCTTCCTCCTAGCCATATTTCAGATCCAACTCTGTACTCTCTTCAGAAGAGTTATTCAGACTCCTGTCAAAATTAGTTCACACTTGTGCTTCCAAAACAGTAGCCACTAACCACTGGCCATGTGTGGTTATGTAAACTTAAGTTTAACATTTAATAAAATTTAAAATGCAATTGCTCAATCACATATAACTACATTTCAAATGATCAGTAGTGGCATATGACTGGTATAGTAGCTACCATATTGGGCAACATAGAATTTTTTCATCAAGTTGTATTGGAAAGTACTGGAGTATATTTTCTACCTAGTATGCTGTCATGTAATAAACACTGAATAAATAGCCTATAACCAAATGCATGTATAATGAATTTGTCTTCATGTCTGCCAATGTTCTGGACAGAAGTATACTTTAACTCGGTTATTTTGAGTGAAGAGAGTTTAAATGAAGACTCTAAAGTATTGCACAGTTAGGAGAATCAACATGAGATGTTAAAGACACAGAGAAAAAGGCAATGATGGGAGTTGCCACCACCCACAGAGTTGAAGGGACAAGGAGAAACAGTGCTGCCCAGAGCCCGTAAGAGAGAACGCTGTAGGAGAAGCGGGGACATGGGCAGGGAGGCATACCACCATTGCCAGAAGCCAGATGCCAATGCAGGAGGGACAGAGGGAGAAGACTCTTGACTCCTCTGATCTGCCAGTGACTATCCACTGAACCCGACTAGAAGCCAGCTAATGAGGGAGCAGTTTATTGAGCTCAGTTTCCTGGGGCAGAGAGCAGGGCAAGGAAGAATACAGAATAAATCTATGGGTTAGGGAGGTAAGGAACAATCATATTGTTTACTATACAGCTTACTTTATCTCTTTATATTAATCTTTCTCACCCTTTATACTGGATTCATGTTTTTTAGGGACTGTGTATGATTCGCGTCCAACATATAACACACTATATGATAATACAGTGGTGTTCAATATCTGTTGAATAAAGAAATCTTAATCCTTCCCGTATTAGGTGTGTGTTTTCAAAAGTTGGAGTCACTATCTGTGTGGATTACTTTTCCACATATTATGACATACATGGCCTTCAAACCTTGGATTTATTTGACAAAATGAGAATATTACTTCCCATTGCCTTAATTGAAGCCATGCATTCAGGTTTTCATACAATTGTCAATATATCTTCTGACAGGCTTAGCAAATATGCCTTTTTATTTTCCTTGACACCCATCTTATCCTGGTAGCACAGATAGCTGACAACACAGTACCCAACAGAAAAAGTGTGCTCAAATCCACAACAAAAGTACCACTTTCTTTAACAATAAGTCATCATCTGCTATCAGATCTCCTGGCAGAATCTTCAGGAATACAGATTGAGTCGAAAAGGAGCAACATACCACAAAAGGGCTTAAAAACAACATAACAGAGAACCTGAGTGACAAATGCGGAGAGGATCAGCAGGATCAACAGGAACATATTCTATTTCTGCTTTATTTTCTATTTGTCAGTATGTCATACGTGAGGTAAAATTCCATATGCTATTCATAGTCTGTCATCACTCTGCAGTTACTTTTATATTTTCTTTTTTTTTTTTTTTTTTTTTTTTTTTTTTTTTTTTTTTTTTTTTTTTTTTTTTTT
>PVJS01000004.1:0-93498 GCA_004027185.1 Glis glis
AGAGAGAGAGAGAGAGAGAGAGAGAGAGAGAGACAGACAGTGAGCTGAGGCTGGCCATGAACCCGGATCCTCCGGTCCCCGCCTCCCAAAGTACTGGGATTACAAGCGTGCGCCACCACGCCCGGCCGGGCTGGAATCTTTATACCTCTATCCCTCACCTGGAACCTCATGCAATTATGAGTGGGGGGTGGAATAACAGAAGGACTGGCATGAAACAGAGCAGATATTCAATATTTTAAAGTATTCTTTTTAATTAATATAAAATTCAAGCTGGCGCATGGCTGTAAGCCCAGTACTTGGGAGGCTAAAACAGGAGAGTAATCTCAGGTTTAAGGCCAGCCTCAGCAACTTAATGAGACCCTCAACAACTTAGCAAGACCTGTTTCAAAATAAAAAATAAAAAGGACTGAGAGTGTAGCTTGGAGGTAGAATGTTCCTGGGTTCAAGCCCCAGTATCATTTAAGGGGGGGGCTAGAGATGTAGCTCAGTGCAGAGCATTGCCTAGCATACATGAGGCCCTGGCTTCAATCTCTAGTAACACACACACACACACACACACACACACACACACACACACATATGCACACACACACACGCTTATTTTGTGACTTTGGTGTTTTCTGTATTCTGAATGGCAAGGCAAATGTAAATGGAGATGTGCGTGTGTGTGTGTGTGTGTGTGTGTGTGTGATAAAGAATAAACCCAGGGGCATTCTACCTCGGAGATAAATCTCCAGCCCGTTTTGCTTTTTATTTTGAAACAAGATCTTGTTAAATTGCTGAGGGTCTCACTAAGTTGCTAAAGCTGGCCTCAAACCTGCAATCCTCCTATCTCAGCTTCCCAACCAAGTACTGGGATTTTAGGCACCACCATGCCTGGCTTGGAGGAGATAATTTTGAACTTGTTTTGGGGTCAGCTAACATTTACCAACTACTTACTCTGTAGCAGACACCGTTCTTAATGCTTTTCCACACAGTACATTATTAACTCTTCCCCCAAACCCTCGGGCACACATCAGCTCTGATCTCACCTTTCTGGATGAGGAGCTCAGGCACAGAGAAGTTACATAACTTGCCCAAGGCCCCACAGCTATAATGGGAAGGACCGGGCCTCTGTCCTCAGTGACGACACGGTCCTGTGGTGACTACCCACTCCTGCTCATGCTCTCATTCAGCATAGAGTCGCTCTTGGTCACCCCATGAGTTCCAGGCAAGTGAAGCCATGTCTCCCCCACCACGCAGCCCAGGCCTGTCCCCCGGTACTTATGGTTTGAGCACAGGAGCCCTCCCAATGGTGTGTTGGCGCATTAGTAAAGTCACCAGTCACTTGTCACGTGGGAGCACTGTGCCAGAGCCCTGCAGTCCATTAGGGCAGCACTGTAAGCTCACTGTTAGCTGAATCCCCTTCACAACCCTGTTTGATTCAGCCAAAGGCATCATGAGGCAGCATGTTTACTATCTCTGAGCATCCATCCATTGGGGCCACAGGAGGCATGGTCGTGAGGGTGGAGGGGGCCAAGGCTGCGCTGGCTGTATCGCCTGTCACCCTGGCCCTCCACAGCACTGCTCACCTCGGGTGAGGGCCAGGCCCACAGGAGCCCTTGGGGACCAAGAACCCTGCACACAGTGTTGACCACAGCATTTAACACAAAAGCAGCAGGCTGGCAGGTAGGGGGAGGGGTGCAGAAGGTCCCCCACCCCAGGAGCTCAACAGAGGTACTACGTGGGTGGTGCACGTCCAAGGAGAAGGAAGCATGAAAGAGGTAAAAGTGTTCAGGGCAGAGGACGGGGGTCACTCAAAACAACTCGGCGAGAGCCAGAATTCCTACACAGAAGGAAAGCAGGGCAGCCTGGCGCATGCTCTCTGCACGCAGACCCCGTGAAGCTGCAGCAGAGACAGCTGGCGTGGCTCAGAGCCCCGCTCCTCCATTCGCTAGCCCTGGTTGCTTCACCTCTCAGTTTGTTAGCCTGGGAATGGGTGCAGTGCCAGCCTCACCTTACAGGGCGGCAGGAGCCCCTGGGGGGGGGGATTGGCCACATAAAGCACCCATCACCAGACCAGGCATGAAGTCATCGCTGAGGGTTGACCCAGAGGGCTTTGAATACAGCCCTCTTTGAAAAAGATTAAATAAGTAAATGGCATAAGTCTCTAACCATCTGCATCATCAAATGAGACTCTTCATGTAGAGCCATTTTGCAATTAAAATAATCACCTCTTCATGTGTCACGGGGAATGCATCCTGAACTAGAGGCCACGGTCTTTGAGGCAGGTCAGTCACCTGTCCCACCTGGTGGTGCCCAACATAGACCGTAGCTGTGGAACTGAGTATCTCTGAGGCCAGCGGATCCCACTTCACAGACCTTGTCCCTGCACCTGATCTTCCTGATTCCCCACTGCAGCCCCGAGAGACAGGTGGAGTTGACCTGATCCCCCCCCCCATTTCACAGACAGGGGAACAGAGACTCCTGAGGGCTTCGGTTAGCAGCAGCAGCTGTGGCCCTGCAAGCCCCCCGGGGCTACGCCCTCCCGGCTGCCCGTGGACCTGCACGTGGGCATGGCGACCATCAGGCAGAGGCCTCGGGCTAAGCAGCGGTAAGAGTGTGGCCCCTGGAACAAGCGTCTATAGCTTCAAGTTCCAGCTCCACCACTCACTGGCCCTGAGACCCTGGACAAGCTGCTGGACCCCTATGTTTCATCTGCAAAATGGGTGCAATGTTACCCCTATCTCCTAGGGTTGCTGTGAAGATATTGGGAGCTAATAGTAGGTATAAAGTAACCATGACATTGGCCTGGTGTCCAGGTAAGAGCCATTCCCTGTCACTGTGGATCCCCTATGCAGGGAGTGCCACCCACCCACCTCCCTCCTCTGTTTGCACTCCATGCTCCATGACCCTGGAGGGCTCAGGCTGTGGCTTATTCCTGCTGGGCACTGATAGAGGTGCGGTGCCGGGTGGTGGTTAGGAGTACAGGCTTGGGGTCCAAGCCCACCCCCACCACTTCCTGGCTGGGTGGTCTTGGCATGCTCTGTTTCTGCTCTGAGTCTCAGTTTCCTCTTGACAATGAAAGAACCGTTTTGATAGATATGTATTATATTAAGTAACGTAACACTCATAAAGTACCTTGAACAGCTCCCAGCACAGGGGAAGTGCAAAACAAGTGTCAGCTATTATTATATCTATGTCCCCAGCACCCACTGCTGCACCCAAAGTGCTAAGCAACTGTTTTTGAATACATAGATGAGTATTTATACTTCTTGATCTCTGGATAGCCAGAGAAGAGTTACCACGGAGGATGGTCACCATGCCCCACATATTTATTATTTATAATGAGCTCACTGAGTAAATAAATAGCATGAGATGAGAAGCCAGGCCAGGCCTTCCAGAAATACTCTGCGCCTGGCTCCAGCCAGTTGACTCATCTCCCCGCCAGGCGCTGAGCTGCCCAGGCAACCCCCCCCCCCCCCCTCCGGCTTCTCAGGCCTGCCAGGCTCCTTGGGATGGTCTGGCGAGCCCGGCAGGAGCCAGTCTGAAGCAGCTGACCCTGGGGAGGAGGAAGAGCAGGTGTGACTCTGTGACTGAGCCAAAGAGGGCCATCACAGGAGGCTGAGGGTGAAGGCCGGGCCCAGTGCTGTAGGCAGTGGAGGGCTGAGAGTAGGAAAGTGGGCGTGGCTGCTGGAGGGAGGGGCGATAGGGTTGCCAGGGCCAAGCTAGACCACAGCCAGCACAGCCCTCCACTGGTGAGGAAAGCAAGGCCGAGGGGAGATAGAGAGGGCCCCTTGGCCACCTGTAGGGCCCCATCCTCTGGCTTAGAGATCTCAGAAACTGGCTTCAGCCCATGTCAAAACATGGCAGTGCAGAAACGGCGCCATCAGACACGTCTCTAGTTATACTTACCTGGCAGGGGAGATACCGCGATCACGAAGGTGGTTTCCCCAGGGCGGGCGAGGCTCATCCACTGCACTCCGGATGTGCTGACCCCTGCGATTTCCCCAAATGTGGGAAACTCGACTGCATAATTTGTGGTAGTGGGGGACTGTGTTCATGGTCTCCCCTGATAAAAAAAAAAAAAGAAAAGTCTCTAGTTGTCTGTCACCCTCTTGAGGACCTGGATCTCTTTGGAAAATCATTATTGTCTAATTTTGACAATATCATTTCCACACGCATGATCTCCCTGATGGCCTGGGACAACACACCGTGGCACTTATAGACCACGAGTGTGCAGGTCGGAGAGGAAGGGACTTTATTCATCCGTTCCTCGGGATCTATTAAGCACCTACTGCATACCAGGTACTGACCACAGTGCTGAGGACCTGTGGAGAACATGAAAAGGAGGACCCCATTTTCATGGAACATTTTGGGGAGAAGATAGACAATAATGGCTAAACAAATAGTGGAAGCTACTTAGACCAGGATCAATATTAGAAAGAAAACAGCTTTATGAGAAGGACTGGTGGGGAGTGGGTCAACAGGGTCTCTCGTGGGTGACAGCTGAGCAGAGGCCTGAAGCAGAAGTCATGTCGGAAGAAAAGAGGAGCTTTGCCTGCAAAGGCCCGAGGTAGGCACGTGTCCAGGGAGGTCAGGGAAAATGGACAGTAGGAATAGGGCCCCGCTGGAGTGAGCCCTCCTGACATTTACTGAGCACTTCCTTTGTACCAGGCACCACTTCAAGCACCCCCATGGCAGCTCCTCAAGGCCCTTGAACATAGGGCTCCATTATCAACCCCATTTACAGCTGTGAAAACTGAGGCCAAAGAGGTTCAGTAACCTGCTTCGAGTCACCCATTCAGGATAGTGCTGGCAGCCTTTCATCGCCGCCATTCCAAACCCAGAGCCTCCCCGAGTCAGTGTCCCGCAAAAGCGGGAGGACAGAGCCACCGCGGGCCTCGGGAAGGGGTCTGGATTTTGTTCCAAGTACAGTGGGAAGCGTTGGGTCAACGCAGGACCTTGGAGCTCAGTTCAATGGTTACGAAGCATCCATTGGGTCCCAGGTGCTAGGTCCTCTCCCCAAGCCACTTCCTGCGCAACAACTCCAGGCTGCCTGCCGTGAGCATTGGGGGTCTGGACACTAGGTGTGCAACACACACACACACACACACACACACACACACACACACTCCCCTGCCCCACGTCCCCCGCAGCGCCGTGCGCGCACCGAGCCCAGGGCGCCCAGGGGTGCGCAGCGCACAGCCACCCGCTCTGCAGCCCGCGCTGGCCCGGGACGCCCCACCCTGGCTCTGCTGCTCGCCTCCGCCAGCCCCGGAAACCTGCAGGGTGTCTCCCTCCGCCCGCCGAGGAAACGTGGCCGGATTAACCTATTATCCAAGCGCCGGATCGTCAAGCCACTCCGGGAACCCTCTGCGCCGCCAACTCGCATTTCCAGCGCCACCAGCCCCGGGTGCCCGTCGCCCCGGCGAGCGAGACCGGAACGCTGCGCCCGGGCGCAGGCCACCCGAGCATCCCGCCTGGTGGCGGTGGCGCGGCCAGATTGGCAGGTCCCCCTTGCGCGTGGGGGCCCGGGAAGGGCTGTTGGGCACAAATGCTGTTTTCGCTCCTGCCGTCACTAATTCTACTATTGACAGAGGACGGAGGTCCGCGGCGGCGGCCGTGCGTCACGCACTCACTGCAATTTACTTGAAAAGAATTCAATCACGATTACCTGCCAAGTGTTTTGCATAAAACGAGCCGTAAGGAGTCTGCCGTGGCAAAGTGCTTGGAGGGACAACAGCCCCATTGTTGCCCTATCAGAACGATATTTCTCGACCTGAAACTTAAAACATTCGCATTAGTGGCTTTGTTTGACTACACGGTGGCCCAGGGGGAGGCGAGACTGACACCCCCTCCTCCGACTCCAGACACTACAGTTAACGAGCACAATTTTCATTCATTTAAGTCTAGACCGATTTTTAAAAAGCGTTACTCTTATCGTACAAACGTGCCCCCCAAATGTTGGGGAGGAAAAGGCAGTCTTTTATCTGTTACCTAGCCCCGTTGATAAATGATCTAAATGCCACAAAAATTCTCCCTTCTGGCGGGGAAATCAGAGCAAACTGTAATTAACCCACTTGAGATTCGCTTCAATGTCCAAAGAAATCACACTGTTTCTCAAATAAAGTTACTTCGGTTCTCATTTCCTCCCCTTCCAGAGATGGTGGTCATGTAACTATGGCTGATTAGCTTTTCAATCCAGGTTTTAAAAGTGTATTCAGAATATTCAATTCTGCAAACACACATCACCTTTCACTGGTGTGTTCGGCAAGCTTGGAGCAGGACTGGGCTTTTTAACAACTTCTGTAAAGTAAACTGAAGCTTCGGTGAGCTGTAGTTTCCATTAACATTAATGGTTTTTTAGTAACAAAATGTAACTATTCAATAAAGGGAGCGTATTAAAAAGAACCCAGCCACTATTATCAGAATCTTTGAACAAGTGGGTAAAATAGCAAAGAAAATACAGTTGGTAACATCAGATGTCCCCCCCCCTGACAGAGTAACATAGTAACTTTTGTATATGAAAATATAAAGAAAAGTGTCAGAAAATAAGGTTGAAAATAGAAAAGATAAAGGAATAAAAAGAATTTTTAAAAAACTGATTGGTAAAGACCAAGCTGAAGTCTGGATTTAGTGCAGGGAGTAATTAAAATGTGGAATAAGAAAATCATGTAACCCAGAAAAGCAAGTCAAGAAGGAGTAAAAATGCATTTACTATTATTAACATGGGAATTTCCCACCTTTAAAAAGTGCAATTTTGCAACTGATATTTTGCGACAGATATGGTACTCATATTTTAAGAGGTTCATTTTTTAAAGAAAAAGTAAAGGCTGCTCACTTACTTTTTAAAATATGAATGAACAGACTTTTCCCTTTAAGGAAAAAAAATACTCTGTTGTATGTGCCTATTTTTAATGTATGTGAAAATTTAAATGTTCATTTTATTTTTAGTGATTTCAAAAAATCCTAAAGTCTCTTGTAGAAGAGAATAAACATTTGGTTTCAGCAGAAAACAAATTACATGTGGAAGAAACCTAGGACTCAACTCTGTTTTTCTTGACTGGGTTTTTTGAACAATAATCCATTGGGGGGGGGCTCATCAGGCAAAAGAAACAAAGTCCCTGATCTATATTCCTACTCCGATGTCACCTCCTGGAATATCGACAACATTTTCAGCTCCTGCCGAAGCCATGAATTCCTTCAGAACAAATCAAATGTCTTTAAAGAATATTTCTGTTTGAAAAGGAATTAAGCTCTCCTGAAAGAATTTTAAAGGTTGTGATTTTCACAGTCTGATAAAGCAGCACCTTTAATGAAATTCTAATTAGCAATTTCATGCACTCTGCTATTAGTCGTATCAGATTAGTGCACATTTTCACAGCCTCCCTTTAATTAAGTGCACTTATTCCAAGTTTCAAACACTTTCCTTATAAGATGAAAACTGTGCTGAAATGTTATTTAGTAAACAGAGGAAGTGCGAAAGTGTAGGTGTGCATGTGTACAGGGGCGGACATCTTTAACCGTCTGTAATATTTTTTTTTTTTTTACATTTAGAGTTAGTGAACTCAGGTCTTCCTCCTTTCTTGCATTTTCGATGTTTCCTTGTATTTCTAAGGAACCATTCTATCCTTACCCCGAGCATGTACCATGTGTATTTTTGCCTAAAACCTCTTTTCTGTATGTGAATGTTTTTGTTGTTGCTTAAAACATTTTTTTCCCTATGCATGTTGGAGTGTGTGTGTGAGAGAGAGAGAAAAAGAAAAGGAGAGAGGGGGAGGGATTGAAAAAGAAACTACACTATATAAAATATTTAATTTTAAAAATCTCCTCTAAAAAGCAAAAAGCAAACATTTGCCCATTTAATATCCCCGCTCCCACTACTTTTTGCAAGCACCTTTTTTTCCCTTTGAAAACAGCAATAAGATTTCATTCTACCTTCTAATTTTTATTCAGAAGGCCCAGCGAAGTGCAGCCAGCCAGTTTCATGAGCCAGATCCAGGGGCCACAGGACGATTCCCTGCGTTTTAGACTCCTCTTCTCCACTGCAAGAGCCCAGCAGGGATGCTGGTCACTTCCAGCAAGGAAAACTAAGCCCAGGGTTCACACCCTGCAACCCGGAGTCTCCCTGGATCATCCCTCCCTCCAGCCGGTTGGAGGTTTGCTCCAGCTCCAGAGATTGTACTGTCTGAGAATTGACTTGATCTTATCTGTAGCCTTTTGTCAAGAGGAAATTTTGTTGCCTGTTTTGCTCAGAGGTTGAAACTTGTAATAATTTAACTAATTGCTTGCATCGCTCACACATGTTCTCTTGTTCCTATCATTCATTTATACTGTAACATTTTTGACATTTTTAGATGGTCTCTTGGGAGGCCTAGGCCTCTTAGCAGTTCCCTCCATGAAGAGTGTTTGCCTAATGATTACTGACTGACATCTCAATAACGCGCAATGCATCACTTGGGTGTATCTATTGGAGAGTTTGGGTGGATGCGTGCGTGCATGTGTGCGCGCGCGCCCACATTTTAATTCATGGTCCACTTTGTCAAGTCATGTGTGAGCCATAATTTAAGCTAATAATTACCAGACATGAATTCAATGAAACATTGGTGTCTACACTTAAAAAAAAAATAGTCCTGAATTTTAATGCATTCAGAAAATGTTTGCCTAGGGCCAGGCTGGGTCCAACACGCATATGGAAGCACTTTAAAAGTGATAAATGATTTGGAATCTACCCTGTCTACTGGTGTGCTTCTCAGGAAAGAAAATTAGAGCTAACAGGTGTTAGATAGGGAATGCTGGGGCATTTTAATAGAATTGTCAAAATGTTGGTACCAGATGTTGACATTAATGCACACAACGCGGAACGTAATGCCGGGCCGCCATTTAAATGATTATTTGTTTAAATTTCAAGTCGCCAGCAGGAAATCCTTACTTTGTTCAGCACCTTTCTCTACACACCATCCCCCTGCTCTTTCCCCTACGATTTGCATCAAAGTGTAGTGGCTGCTCAGCTCACATATGCATGCTTTAAATAATCCATGCCTGTCAAATTTCATTTTTTCTTTTCAGATCATACTCATCGCATCCCCATCCTAGCCAGCCTTGAAGTCGACCTCGACGTATTCGTAGACGAGCAAAAATGATTTAAATACTGCCAGTTACAGGATAATTAATCTTTGAACTGCTCGGTAACTTCAAATGTATATACCAAGTAATCTGCATGAACTTGTAATTACTGTGTATTTATACGATATTTTCCATGTAATCACCAAGTCGTTACATGGCTACGTGAGCCTTGTAAATTATGGCGATAGGAGAAAACTCATCTTGCCCAGGCTGCTGCACAAAGCCCGTGCAGGAGCCTCTGGGATCGACCAAAGTCAATTAATCGAAGGATCCAGAAAGACTCTATCCTTTAAGGGATGCTAGAACGTTTGCCTGCAAAGGAGTCTCAACTTTAAGAAATATCAGGGATTGAGAGATTGGCGAGGTGGACAGAGGGTGGTCTTTTTCATCTAGCTTGCACACAAAGCCTGTGATTGTTTGGGGTCATTTATTTCTGCTGGAGCCGAAGGCAATTTTGGGGGAAAAAAATCTCTCAGCAAAAGCCACCATCAGTTCCACACACGGCATTCTGCGGCTACTTAGGGAAGGTCCCGAAATAAATTCCAATGTGAGTTTCAAAAGCAAACCCTCAGGCGGATTTGGTTTGTCGTCTTTTTGAACCCAATTAAAGCAGAAGCAAAACCTTCAGCTTCTCCAAACTGGGGCATCTTGTCCCAGCTCTCCAAAAGTAACCTCTTTCACAAATGAAGTGTGTGTGTGTGTGTGTGTGTGTGTGTGCGCGTGCATGCGCATGCGTTTGCACATGTGTGTCTATATGTGCACACACAGATGCTTGGGCTATCTTAATGTCCTCAAAACCCACACTGGACCACATGATCCCTTTTTGTTCTAAAGCAGCCATCTACATCGGAAGGCCCCTTCCCCTTCACGTGAGGGTCTCTCCTTTGTCCTCGCGCAATGACAGCCGAGATCTATTTTTGCTTGCCATGGGATAGCAGAAGGTAGCATGTCGACCTGAGGGGCTTTCTGGGAAAGTGTCTGATCAGGACAGGGGGACAGAGAGGCTGAGTCTACACTTGATTCTGGATGGTTCCGGAGTTACCAGTTTTCCTCTCTTTTCTCAGACTGCTTAGAAATAGGGAGGAAGGAACCAGACCATGACACTAAAGACTCCTCCAATGCCCTACTGCACCCAGACTCTCATCTGGCTCCCTCACAGCCCTGAGGCAATGTCCTCAAACCTCTAACAGGTGATGGCCACACCACTCAGCATCCCCAAGTCTCCTTCTTTCAGGGCCTCACTATCTGGAGCTCACAGGGAGCCACCAGCCACGTGTGGCTATGTGAATACTTCCAGTGGCAGGCTGGGTTCCTTGAGCCACCTTCCCTGTGCTCTGTAGCTGTGTGTAGCTCATGGCTACTACATTGGAAAATACACATATAGACTATTTTAGAGATGATTGGCCTAGACCTCTGCTTTCCTCTCCCTCCTGATCTTTCCCTGCCCAGGGACACCAGCATGTGGGAATCAAAGAAAAAATGAGAGAGACTTCGCCAAGCCTGGTGAGGGGCTGTCTTGTAAGATGCCTGCTCCCTGCCCTGGCCTTATGTGCAGAACTAGGTTAGACCCGGGGCAGAGGGAGTCACCCAGACCCAAGGGAGACCAGGGATACCTGCGAGGCCATGGAGGGCTTATGTGGCTGGTGGCAAGTTCTGATGGCTACAGTGGTGACTGCACCATGGGCCTGGGACCTTTGCTGGTATAATCTTGGGGTGCCTTTTTGCCATCTAGAATAGAAAATTCCAGGCACATCTGCTAGAGGAAAATTCTAATTGCTCATTATATTTTATCACCTCTCATAATAGATGTTGTTATTTGCTACTTGACTGATATTAGATATTACTCATTACTGCACCTGCTTTTCCAGCACCCACCATATGCCAGGATCATCGCCTCTTTAACCCTCACAACAACCCTGCAAGTTAGGAACTGCAATCCCATTTTTCAGATAGGAAAATTAAGGCCAAAATGAATTCACTGACTCCCCAAAGCAACACAGTTGGTTAGAGGTAGATCAGGATCTAAACCTCACCCCATTCGCTATTCCCTATACCCAGGCAGGTCTCTGCTTCTCAAAAGGCAACCAGAGCCAGGTGTGGTGGCACACACTTGTCATCCCAGTACTTGGGAGGCTGAGACAGGAGAATTGCAGGTTTGCAGCCAGCCTCAGCTACTTAGTGAGGCCCTCCACAACTTAGTGAGACCCTGTTTCAAAATAAAGAATAAAAAAATAGGGCTGGGGGGTGTGGCTCGGAGGTATAATGCCCCTGGGTCCAATCCCTAGTACCACACACCCACATAGAAAATAAGGCTGGGGGTGTAGCACAGAGGTAGAATGCCCCTGGGTTCAATTTCCACTACCACACACACACACACACACACACACACACACACACACACACACAAAGGCAGCCAGGAGGGGAAGTTGAGTTTTAAGATGCTCAGCAGTTCATTCTCTGTGTGTGGTTTCCTCATCGACTCTTCTAACAGCTGTTGACTGGTCGACACTCCCCATCTGCAGTAGTTTGCAAAATGGCCCCAATTTTCCACTTCTTCCCACATCCATGCCCCTTTACAACGTGGCTTTACAGCTCCTTCCCTCAAGAGGCATAGCGTATTTTTGTAGACTGTATTTCTGAGTCTAGTTTGACCTCGTGGCTTGCGTCAACCCGGAAAATATGGCAGAAGCAGCTCCGTGCCAATTCCGAGCCTGTACCTCAAGAGGCATTTCACCTGTTTCTCGCTCTCATGTGCCCTCTCTCTCACTCCCTCAAAACTCCTGCTTGCCACTGCCACCTAACAAGTACAAGCTACCTGGCTAGACCACATGAGGTGAGTGGCCCAGTTCTCCCCACTGCCCAGCTAAGAGCCAGCTGACCCGCAGGGGCAAAGCCACCTGCTCTTCTTGCAGCTGATCATCGGTGGAAGAGGAAGATGAACCACCCAGCTGAGCTCATCCTCATTTGTGAACCCCCACAGACTTATAAGTAAGTGCTGTTGTTTAAACCACTGGCAGTGGTTTGTTTCACAGGAAATATAAGCTAAGACCCACTCCTGAGCCAGACGTTTTTTGCTCCTTATTGAGATGCGCTGCCATCATGCCTTTCTCTGGCTCTTTCTTTAGAGCTGTGTACTGGTTTCCGCTAATCCTTTGACATCTGTCCACCTGGTGAGACTCGGTGATGCTCCTCCTGTCGCCAGCCCCAAAGCACCATGAAACCTCTGCTCATGAGGAGATTAACAAATGAGAATTTTTATCTTACAAAAAATCTAAAGCTGAGGCCAGTGGACATAAGATTAGTTCTCACTCTGGGTTCTGATTTTGGACCAAACCACAAAACTTGCCACACCCTCTGAGATTCTTGCTTTTCTTTTCTGTCATAGCCAGGCATCCAGAGGAAAATGTTCATTCCTCTCAAATCACCAGCAGTCAGCTGGGCTGAGTGAGACCCACCCAGCTCATTTCCAGTGTTCCCGTTGGCGCCATGGGTTCCAGCTGTATGGACTTGTGGTGAACAGGGAGGACTGCAGAGCCTGGGTGCATTCCCTACAGCTGGAAGGGAGATGCTGGGAGCAGGGTCACAGATGAGCTGTGCTGTCCCAGGAACCTTCACGGGACCTCTGTGAAGTGGCCCGTCACTCATGTTATGGGTTTCATAATTTCTCAGTACAAAGATAAGTTCCTGGGATTTCTAAGCATCTAAATTCTGCATTCCTTTAGCAAGTTGGTTTTAGGTACCTACTATGTGCAACAAGACTTGAAGGGATACCGTGAGGAAGGAAAAGAAGTCCATGCTTGCAAAGAGCTGACTGATGAAGCAGTAAAGGAATAAGAGGATATGTGGTAGAGGATTTAAAAAAGAGGATAGCTGCCTATGATGCTTTGGATCTGGATGTCCCCCCAAAGCTCAGGTGTTGGAAGTATGGTCCCCAATCCACCAGGGTTCAGAGGTAGGGCTGTTAAGCAATCATTAGACCATGAAGACTCTAACTTCACTGATAACCCAATGGATTACGGGGAGGCAGAACCCAGTCTGAAGAAGAGCATCACTGGGGGTATTCCCTGGATGGATTTATCTTCTCCCCAGCCCTGTTCTCTCTTTTGCTGCTTCCTGGCTGCCATGAGTTGAGCAGCTTTCCTCCACCACACCCTTTCTCTACGGTGTTTCTACCTTGGAGCTTGCCAACCCTAGACTGAATCTCTGAAATCACAAGCCAAAATAAATCTTTACTCCTCTAAGTCGTTCCTGTCAGGTATTTTGGTCACAGTGATGAAAAGCTGAATCACACACTGATATTTATGGGCATTCAGTATTTGCCAGACCCTCTCATTACTCTACCATGCAGCTTTTCATTCGATCTTCACACCTCTCCTATTATGGAGACACTATTGCCTGCCCCATTGGACAGATGAGGCATCCAGGGGTTAAATGATACAGGCAGTCTCCAGCCACATACCTGGAAATATACATGAGGATTAAATGTGTGGAAGCTGAGCAACAGGCTGATGTGTTAGAAATGGAATTCCATTGTGATGACATAAAACATGGACCTAAAACATCTGGCACAAATGTTCTATGATATACACCTTATTATTTAAACATTAAAGTATTAATACATCAAAATGATTAAAATATTAACTAAGTAGAAAGATAGACTAAAGGAGTTTCTTACTCCAAATTGTTGTACACTTGGCTAGTCTGAAGTGGATTTTTGTTTTTGATTTTGTTTTGTTTTGTTTTGGTACTAGGAATTAAACCTCTGAGCTATACCCTCAACCCTATTTTTACTTCTTATTTTGAAACAGGGCCTCACTAAGTTGCTAAGGGCCTTGCTAAATTGTCAAAGCTGGCCTTGAATCTGAAATCCTCCTGTCTCAGCCTCCCAAATACTGGCGTGCACCACCACGCCTGGCCTGAAGTGGTTTTCATAAGAGAAAAAGAACCAGTTTTCATCCAGAAGGATTTTCAGAGAACAAGGGATTGTAGGAGAGCTGAGTGACAGCTCATGAGAGACAGCCAGGCCTGGCGAGAGGAGCAGAACCTGGGAGCTGGTGAAGCTAACTGAACAAGAGCTTTTTCCCCCTGGAACTGGGTGTCCTTGAGCTAATAAAATTGACCTCTCTGAGTCTCAATTCCTCAGCTTACCATGAAACTATTGATAACATTTCATACCTTTTGGGGTTTTGTAAGCATCAGTTGGAATATGTTGTGAGTTTTGTGAATTGCTAAGCCCTAACTAAGGCTCTACCTGGCTTCTTGAAGTGTGATCCACAGACCTGCAGTACAGGCATCACCTTCAAACTTGTTAGAATGCAAATGCTCAGGTCCCCGCCCTACTGAAGGTGGTCCCAACACTCCAAAGGCCTGGTAAAGTTTGAGAACCAATACCCGAAGCAACGCCGATTCCCCCAGGAGAGTCCCAGGCTCCAACTGTGGTCCCAGGAGAGTGATAGAGGGCCCTCCCTTTCATTCCCAAAATGTTTCAGAATGGGTGATAAATTACACAGCCCCTACAAAGGGCTCCCATGAGCCTAGCAGTCTTCCTAAGAGATGGAGAATCATATATCACCATGGAGACAGGCCAGGGAGAAAGGAAGAAATAAAGACAGGTAGACAGCTTTCCCTAGGCGCTGTATGGGGCAACCAGAAACAACTAGAACTAGAGATGGTGGACACAAGACGGGTGGCCCAGAGGATCCTGACTGTGGGGTCGTTTCTATGTCAACATCTTGCCACTGTCTATAGACACTGAGGTCACTCACGGGGTCCCTCACTCCTATGGAGCCTGGGTGTGGCCTCAGATCTGCACACAGCCTTCCATGGAGCAGTTGCCTATCTGTCAGACCCGGTGGGGCCCACCCCTTTGTCACAGAGATGAACAGACTGAGACCCAGGTTCCTCAGGCACAGAATGTTTGCAGAGGCTTAAGGGCCCTGACAGAGAATTCTTCTTGTCCCTTTACACCAGCAGATCACCATAAGGGTGATTAGCTTGTATGCTGGGGCCTGAAAGAAGAAAAGAAGAACATTGTAACTGTTCATGCAGCCAGGCCTAGAGCATCCTGGGAGAGCCGTGCTAACTTTAACCCAAACAGATAGGTGTTATCGCCCACTCTACAGATCAAAGAATTGAGGTACAAAGACATCAACTGGCTTACCATGGGAGCCAAAGGAGAACCTAACTTGGGCTTCCCGACACAGCTTGAGTCTTGGGATACTTGGTTTGGAAGGTGAATATTAGATTTGGAGCCTTTCAGACTTGAGGAGTCTCTCTCATTGCTGACCTGGAATTTTTATGTTAGGGATGGGTTTCTTTGGCTCTTGGGAACATTTGGTCTCCCAGAGTCCCCTCTGTGAGAATAGCACCCATGTCAGCAAATGCAACTCTAAGCTGATGATGAGCTGAGAAGAAGGTTCGAGGAGGCCCCATGAGGAGTTGCTGGAAGCAGGAGGCAGAGGTCTCATCTGTGTGGCCATTTCTGCCCTGCTTCCCTTCTACTATTTACTCCGAATTTTACTTTATTTATTTATTCATTTATTTATTTATATTTGTTATTTGGTGCATTGTACTTTTACATCATATTGGGGTACAGAGTGACAGAAAAATGCATGCACAGGAATCTTTGTGCCCTTCCCACCAGGTTCCCCCTCCCCCCCTTGCTTGTCTTTTGAGATTGGAGTTGGTAATTTTGTATACATTCATAGCATTATTTCAACGGTTACATTCTTTGTGACTTCCTCCCTTCCTTAATCCCCCTCACTCACTCCTTCGGAGTCTCTGCTCTTCTGATTTAAATTTTACTTTAAGTTGATTTGCTTTAACACATTTATTTTAAAAGGGCGTATCGCATTGCTGTAGTGAATGGAAAACCAGTTTCACTCACCATAATTTACTAAAATCGATACTTGGCTTTCAAAATAGAAAAAGGCTGCTCAGGGTAGTAACTCCAAACAGTCCGGGCACTGGTGCATTGTGGGAAACTCCAACACACCGGGTAAAGCAACCCAACCCGAGAGGGGAAAGGAAAGGAATTCCCATGTCTGCACTGAGGCTTCAGAATACATCGCAGAGGAATTCCGGGAAGTAGAGAGATGCTCGGCCATGACCCTGGCGAGCCCTAACCCTAACCCTAACCCTAACCCTATTCCAACCTCAGTTTCTTTAGCCCTTTTCTTTAGCTGAATTTTTCTTTAGCTTTAGTTTTCTTTAGCTGAATGTGATCATTCTCTCAACATGCTTGTGAGAACTATTAGTTGGGATTATGGCTGTTCATAAACTTTATAAACAACGACAGTATACAAAATTGAGTGCTCAGGATTATTGTCCCCAGCTCTCCCCACAGCTTGAGGCTACTGGCCCTGAGCAGAGGGGTGTGGCTGCAGGAGGCCTGAAAGCGTGTGCCACGTGTCACAGCAACAAGAAAACATAAAACAGAGCCTGGGAAAATGCAAATGAGAGTAGACCAACAGACTAAGAAGAGGGAAACAGAAACCTGCAGGGCATAAGGGACCACATGACTACGTTAGTTTAACTTCAGATTTAACCCTGAGCTTCCTGGTGGCAAAAGTAAAGAGGGAAAATAGCTATATGAAAGAGGAAAGGAAGAAGTGCATCAGCTTCTCAGGGGACACAGAGGTCTTCCTCATCTTGAGTTGAAAAATTAACTTCTCACACAGAGTTTAAAATGAGGACAATTGGGGTGACAAGAAAAAATAATCTTACCCCAGAGCTATGCATCCTACCTCGGTCGCCCCTGCACACCCCAGGGCCAGTTCTGAATATGACAGCACATTCTGGTACTTTTGGATTGACACTTTCTGTTTTGTTTGGTGACTATCTCAGCAGCATGAGCAGTGGGAAGAATACTGAATGAACCCTGATCCAGAGGAGCCCAGTTCCAGTCCCGGGTCACGAGACTCCACACAAGGCAGCTAACTGCAGCCAAAACGTCTCCATCTGGTGGAACAGCCACTGAAAATCCCTCCTGAGGGGCTGCAAAAGCACCAGAAAAGCTCATGAGCCAGGTGTGGTGGTACATGCCTGTAATCCCAAGACTTGGGAGGCTGAGACAGGAGGATCGCAGGTTCAAGGCCAGCCTCAGCAACTTAGCAAAGCCCTGTTTCAAAACAAAAATATAAAAAGGGCCGGGGATGTAGAAAATATTTTCACCCTCAGCCATGGAAAGATGTTCATCAGCCTTTCAGGTTTAAAAGCTGAATCCAAGCCAGGTGTGATGGCTCATGCTTGTCATCCCAGTACTTGGGAGTCTGAGACAGGAGGATCACGGGTTCTCAGCCAGCCTCAGCTACTTAGTGAGGCCCTCTGCAACGTAGTGAGACCCTGTTTCACAATAAAGAATAAAAAATTAGGGCTGCGGGTGTAGTTCGGAGGTACAATGCCCCTGGGTTCAATCCCCAGTACCACAAAACAAAACAAAACAAAAAGCTGAATCCCCCCATATCATCTCTTCCCCTTGAAAGAGCATCTTCTTTGTTCCCTCCTGCCTGCATGACCCACACCACTCCTGCAATCTCTCTTTGAAAGCTTTCCAGAAAACAAACATGCAGGCTGATCTTCCTTGCGCATTTACCCTGCCGCTTGGGGGATGCCTGGAGCCAGCCCCTTCTTCAGCTCCCAGATCCAAACTCTGGAAAAGAAATAATAAAGACCATTAGATTCTTCTGGGCTTTTCCACATTTCCCTTCTGACTTTTTCTTCCCTCCCCTTAAAACAAACTTGGTATTTTAAGCGAGATACCACCGTATATTTATGGGAGTTTAATAACTTCTTCCATTAATAACATAGACAAACTAATTTACCCAAACGTGTCTGGTTTAAACTCTGGGAACAAAGGGTGGGAGGATGAAAATCAATCTTTCCTTTGTACTTGAGCCACTGACCCGTTAAAGCTTTGAAGATCATTTCTTTAAGAAATTGTGAGGAGTTATTTAACTACAAACAGCAGCTACCTTCCCATTCCAGCCCCGTAATCAAGCATAATAAATTAGAGTTAAAAAAAAAGTTGACTCTATTTTTTTTTTCTGTATAACCGAAAATCCTTAATAGCACTTTGACAAATCGGCCTCACAGCAGACACTAGCAAAGTCCCTGTGCACTGGAGCTAGTAAAGCCACGCAGCTTCCTGGGCCTGTTCCTCACCCCAGGCTGCAGGGAGAAGCCAGGTTGCACCTTGGAAGCAGGGCTGAGTGAGCGCTGCGGTGGGACCCAGCCACCCTACGCTGGGCCCACCGGAGGGAGGAAAGGGCCCTCCTTTGAGAGCACGCAGTCCAGCCTGACCCCAGGAGCCACCAAGGGACCTCCCTCTCCAACCTGGCCAGCATTCCTCCACGCAAACCATTCTGGTCCACTTTGATAAAAATCAGTCTCCGTGGGTCTTGAAAGAGTCAAAGGCCCTTCTTAATCAAATGATCAACTGTTCATTTTGAAAGCTTGACTGGTTCAATTAAGACCACAGGCAGGAGACAGGCTGGTCATATTACTCTCTCTTCCAGCCCGCCTGGCCAGTTGCCTCCGGAAACCTACCTTTGACCAGCCGCTCCTGGGCCGCCTGGAATGTTCCTCCCCCCTGAAACTCGACCCACCCTTCAAGGCCCTGTTCTGGTCTGGTCCCACCTCCTGGACCCAGAAGCCCCCCCTGCCTTCCAGCGGTAGTGACTGCTTCTTCCCTGAGTTTTGCAGCCATGCTGTGTCTCCTCACCTGGGCTTTACTGTGAGCTGCCTGGGACCACTCCTTAGGATCAGTGGCTCCCAAGGGAGGAGGCTGGTCACGGGCACCTGCTGTGATGGCCCATGGCAGCCTCACACACCTCTGCCTGCCACCAGGCAGCCGGCCCCAACAAAGGCCGCTCCCAGAAGTTCATGTGTGAGTTAGCTGCAGGGAGCGTAGAATGTTCTCTTTCATTTTTCCAGAATAACAACATTCTGGAATAATGCTAAAAAGGCCCTGGTGGTGACTGGGTCGCAGGCTGGCACAGCATGTCCTGTTTGGCCTATCCCATAATGGCGGCACAATTCAACCCTGTGCTCCCATTCATGCCATCCTGCCCGCAGGTTCCCTGTGTGGCTATTGGGGAACATTGAACCCACACAAGCTGAGGAAGGTTTGCACACAGGGAACTGCTCCAGCGGGCGGGATGTGCATTGCGGCGATCTCTTATCCCTCCACCACACAGCAGCCAGCAGCACACAGAAAGGGGGCACACCCATGTCCCCTCTCCTGCTCCCTCCCCCTGCTTATACCTGAAAGGAAAATAGGGGGGGCTCAGAATGCTCGGCCATTGTGCTCGGCCACCCCCTGGAGAGAGCCAGGTGCCCAGTGGATGGGGCGGCATGGATAGAGGGGTGCTCTATGTGGGTACAGGGGCAGGGCCCACATCACAAATGTGAAGAGACCTGCCCTTCCAGGCATGCCCAAGTCTGGCCCCTCAGACATGGTGTCTCTCAGAGGCATGATGTGAATTTGGAGATAATTTGTAGCCTTGTAGCCAGACACCCTGGCCTCTGATATTACCTTTACTTGGGCCCTAATGTTGGCACTGGCCTCCAGGGCAGTGCCTCCCCTGCCCCCCAGGCTCAAAGTCAAGAGCGGATCACTGTTAACTGGGACTTGCTGGGCTCTGAACCTGCCACTATCCACCTGAGGCGACTGGCCACAAGGGATTCTTCTTTTCTGAGACAATAACACTTAAGGGCTAGAGGGCTTCCGTCTCCCCACCAGCTTCTCCTCTCCCTCAGAGCTCTGGATTTTGTGCGCCCAAAAACACATCAGAGATCTATCTCTTCTGATCAAGTGACCAATCAATTATGTTCGGATCCCCGTGCTTTTTGTAGAAATGTCTGCACCTTGAATTTCAGATGCTCCCTCTCTTCAGTCCACATGACCCTCGGACACATTTTCATGGCGCAGACTCAGCCCAGGGAGGTCGACCCTGGAGGGGGGAAAGTCAAAAGAGGGCTGTGGGGAAATTCTCACGGCAGAAGCCGAAACAGGGAAGGTTTCTGAGCCGCCTTACCTTGTCGTCACTACACCACTTTGCAGACACCGTGTTAGAACCCATTTAAAGCATTCAAGCATATAATCAAATTTCAGTAATGAGTTATTAATTAAGCAGGGGCAACCAATTCTCTGCTAACTGCCTCATAAACAATCGACAGGAGATTTGTGAATTTTGACTTCCTGACACTATTAAACAAATCAATATTAGGTTTCAGACACAGCAATTCAGACAGTTTTCTCTGTTATTTGGCAGCCATCTGCCTGGAATACTAATGAAAGAATTAAGAGCTGGAGATTTTGCATGTGCTCCATCAAAAAGATCCTTATCTGTGGGGAATTGGGGCCTGATTTGCATGGAAGAAGACGTTGCTTTTGTAGGTACAATTTTTCTCAATATGTCACTGATTAGTATTTATAAAAGCACTGGGCAGTGGAACGGCCACCAGGCTTCATAACGAGCCACCAGAGCCCTACTGGAGAGAGCTCGGAACAAAGCAATTCATTTATTTATATATTTTTGCAGACTGGTTAATTTATAGCTAACCTAACCCGTGGAAAACTTGGGTTTAAGAATACAGCCAAGCCTCTTACTCAGCTTTTTATTTATTTTTTTTAAAGGCTCATTTGTACCAGCATAGAAACAGCTAACTAGTCAGGGAAGATAAGAGTTGTACAAAACCTGAGCGACCTCAAAGTGGCACAAGGAGATCATCTAAGTCACCTACCCTTGACCTTCCCCCTTTCTTGCCCTCTTTACCTTCAGAGTTCACTTCACTCAATAGCAGTGTTGTTAGAAATGCCTTTCAGGGACAATGGCGGAGATTTACCTCTGTTTATCTAAGGAAGAAATAGGTGCGGGCTGTGGCCATGTAAGCATCTCTCACTCATACTCATTCCTCCAGGTGCCCCAGACCCCAAGGGGTAGATTTATATATGGGATCACTCAGCAGGTATGATTCATTTGCTCTGTGGCCTCCTGGTTCCACCAGAAAGGTGCCCATTCGGAGTCGATCTGAGGATTTAGGGACTGGGACTAACACAGCGACAAAGACCTTTTCCAGTCTCCCCGATGCATAAAGTCTCCTGCCTATTGAAATTCCTGAAAGCCAACCCCCTCCACAATTATGTACATACAATGTTTATATTTTACATATACATATATGCACACTTCTAGTACAGTTGAGTACTTATTTATATATGATGTTTTCATATATAGAAATATAGATGCACACATCCTACATACCCCAAATTAGACTCTGTTGGGAGATTTGAGATTGAATCTTTGTTCAGATACATTTTGATTTTGTTCCTGGTTGAAAGGGATTGAGAAGTATTTTTAAAAAAAATCTGAAACCAAAAAAAAAAAAAAGAGAGTGTTGATCTAAAGCTGAAAGATTGTCTTGAATCAGGGTTCTTATCTCCAGGTGCTTCAACCCCTAAGGAGCTTATTAGCTAGCTTCAGAGACCTGCAGGAATCTCCTGATATTGTCTGAAGAACTTCATATATTTGTATTTTTGAGGGAATTATCCACAGCTTTAAGCAACATTCTTTTGTGTGAATGTGTATATGTGTGGTACTGGGGATTGAACCCAGGGGCATTCTGCCTCTGAGCTACACCCCCAGCCATATGTTTTTTTTTTTTTTTTTTGAAACAGGGTCTCACTAAATTGCTGAGGCTGGCCATGAACCTGTGATCCTCCTGTCTCAGCCTCCCAAGTACTGGGATTACAAGCGTGTGCCATCAATGCCCGGTTTTAAGCAACATTCCTAAGAGTTCTGTAACTCACAATAAATTAAGAAGCATTTTCTGCCCCTTTATAGACAGGAAAACGGGACTGGGTGGGTGCTGTGGTTCTCAAGAAGAAAGATGGAGAGGGGACAAAAGGCTGCCTCCTGACTTGTACTCTGTGGCAGTTTCTATCTCTGTACCAATTAGGATTAAGTTCAACTATTAGCAACAAGAAACTAAAAATAATAGTGATCTAAATGGGGGAATGTTTTTCTCTTTCATGTAAATGCAGTCCACAGGTCAGCAGTCTGGAACTGGCATGTGGTACCATGGCCGTCAGAATCTCAAGGTTCACATATCTGGTTGCTCTGTCATTCCCAACAGAGGACTCTAGTCATCATACCTTCTGCTCCAGCTAGCAAAAAGGAGGAGGTGGAAGGGCATACCACTCCTTTAAGGATATTTCCCAGAGGATCCGTTTACATCTTCGGGACCAGAACTTAATCACGTGCTCATACCTAGCTGCAAGGGAGGCTTGGAAATGCAGTCTTTATGGTACACAGAGGAAATTGAACATGGGAGGAAAGCTAGTGGCCTCTACTTCACAGTATTTAAGAGAAAGTCTCCAATGGCCTCCCCAGCACATCTCAAGGACCAGGGCAGAATGTGCCTGGAGTGAGTTAGTCCTAGTCTAGTCCACAGCATGGAGGCAGAGGCAGTGGTGGCATCTCACCTGAGGACAGTGGCAGGTGGCAGGTTAGAGCAGAGAGAGGACAGGTTGAAACCCAGTCCCCAGAACTGTGGTTAGAAGTAACCATCTCAGGTAGAGCCAGAGAGCTAAGCAGAGTTAAGAACTATAGAAGATAAGCCAGGCATGGTGGTACACGCCATAAGCCCAGTACTTGGGAGGCTCGAAGGTTCAAGGCCAGCCTTAAACAGCAGAATCACATTCGACCTCTGAACCATATCCCCAGTCCTATTTTAATTTTGAAACAGGGTCTTGCTAAGTTGCTGAGGCTGGCCTCGAATCTGCAATCCTCCTGTCTCAGCCTCCCAAGTGTTGAGATTACAAGCGTGTGCCACCGCACCCAGCACAATCACCCTTCTCTTAACTAAGTGGGACATGATTTACTCAATGATCTCCCTAACGCAGGAAGGTTTCATGGGCAATTGCTCAATGTGAAAACAAGATTATGCACCCAGGGAACAGGAACCTTTTATAGTCACCGTGGCTTGCTTTAAAAAACAGGAGGCCTGTTAACACTCGGGCTTAATTAAACTGCTTTCTTGATGAATCTAGAGTGACAGCGACCTACACTGTCAACATGCAAGAGCTCCTCCCAGCTTCCCTGGGCGTTCTGTGATGTGTATTCAGGCAGATTGTTGAGAAATGGTGGAAGGGAGATTTGGGGGACAGCTTTTATCTTGGGTTCATCTCCTGGCTTTTGTCTGTGTGCTGAATTCAGGAATTGAAGAGGTGACAATTAACAGGAAAAAAAAAACCCAGACATATTAAATTGTTATAGATCGTAAAGAAGTTGAGGGGAAGGCCAAGGCAACTTGAAAGCTAGCTACCAGTTGGGAAGTGTGGGGAGGTTGGAGTATGGGAAACTCCAAAACAACAGTGGATTGGGGAGAGAGAGAAAAAGACAATTAAGCTAGGAGCAGTGCTCGGGAGGCTGAGACAGGAGGATCGCAGTTCAAGGCCAGCCTCAGCAACTTAACAGCCCTGTTTCAAAACAAAACTATAAGCCGGGCGTGGTGGCGCACGCTTGTAATCCCAGTACTTTGGGAGGCGGAGACCGGAGGATCCGGGTTCGCGGCCAGCCTCAGCTCTCTCTCTCTCTCTCTCTCTCTCTCTCTCTCTCTCTCTCCTTAGTGAGGCCCTCCGCAACTTCATGAGACCCAGTTTCAAAAAACAGTATAAAAAATGGGGTCGGGGGCGTGGCGCGGAGGTAGAATGCCCCTGCGTTCAATCCCCGATACCGCAAAAAAAAAAAAATAAAATAAAGAAAAAAACCAAAACTATAAAAAGGGCTGGGGGACAGCTCCAAGGTAGAATGCCCCTGGGTTCAATCCCCAGTACCAATAGATAGATAAATAAATGATTGTACATATTTATGGAGTAGAGTGTGAATTTTTGATACATATATATGCTGTGTGTAATCAAATCTTGGTAATTAGCATATCCTTCACCTCATACATTTTATCATTTCTTTGTGGTAAAGCCATTAAAATTCTTCTCTTCAAACTACTTCAAAATATTCAATACAATATTAACCATAGCTACCCTACTATGCATTAGAACACCAGAACTTATTTCTCCTATCTGACTGCATAAAAAGTCTTAATTACATAAGTATTACACTATTAGTTCTTGTTGCAAAAAAAAAAAGAATTTAGATAGAGCTAAAGACTCCTTTGCCATCATTTCATTAAAACAAAGAATGAAATAGCAAACTTCTTGTTCTTACTATGCCCCAGACATGGTTCTAAGAGTTTTCAGTACATTAACTTATATTCCCCTCCAAACAACACTGAAGATGGGTACTTTTCTTACCCACATTTTAAAGTGAGAAACCAGATGCACAGGGAGGTTAAGAACTTGCCTGATGTCCCACAGCCAGCGTGGTAGAAAACCAGTATGCAAACTCACACGTAGCCATTTCAGAGTCTTTCCCACCTTAACGTGCTCATTTCCATCACATGACTTCCCTGGAGGAAGACACTGTTGTCCTGTTACTGAGATGTTTCCCAGATACTTTTCTTCATGTTTGCATTCATAGGCAAACCTAAAAAAGTATTAAATATTGTGTATGTTATACATTAACAGCGCATTCTCAAACTGTGGTTCTTTGCATCAGCATCACCCACAAATTGGTTAAGATGCAAATTCCTAGGCACCCCCTACCCCCCAACTTAATGAATCACAAACTCTAGGGGTGGCCCAGCGGTCTGCACTATCTCAAGTGGCCTCAGTAACTCAACTGCACACCAAAGGTTGAGAAGCTCTGCACCAACCATGTGCACAAGTTGGGGCTACACTGGATTAAGTGTGTAAGAATCTGATTAATGGAAATAGGAAGGAGACTGTTGTGGTTAGCTATAGATGTCCCCTGAAGAGCTCATGTATTAATGTTCAGAGCTGATGTAATTAAGTCATGAGGTTCTAATCTCATCAATGGATAAATCCACTGTGATGGATTTACTGGGTAGTAACCTAGGCAGGTGGGGTGTGGCTGGAGAAGGTGGGTCCCTGGGGGTGTGGACTTAAGGACTCTGTGATATGAGAACTGAGCCCTTGCACATGTGCGTTCTCTCTCTCTCTCTCTCTCTCTCTCTCTCTCTCTCTCTCCTTCCTGCCACCATGCCCTGAGCTCTGCAGATCCTGCCTGACACTGACATAGATTGTACTCTATAATTTCCAAAAACCTGTGAGCAAATAAATCTACCTTCCTCTAAGTTGTGTGGTCAGTTGTTCTGGATTTATAGCAGTGAGAGTGTGGACCGAGACAGAGACATATAGGGAGGGAACAGAGAGGACCTAGGGAAGGAAGGAAAACCTTTGGACCACGTGGTAGTCTGAGGCAGAGTGGAGGGAAGGGAATCCTCTGTAGCATCCTCTGTAGCCTCCAGGGAGTCCTTGAGTTCAAAGTGGTCCAGTATAGGAGTGCCGTGTCTCCTAGGAGCAGGTTCACTTTGGGATCCTGCCTACACCTAGTCATGGCCACCCAGAAGCACCTGGGAGGCACAGACTCCACCCCAACACGGCAAGGGATCTCAAAGTACAACAACCAGGATTGTCAGTCAACGACACTACCTAGAGGTGGACGAGGCTCATTCACATGGCTGCCACCTAAGATCATTTGTTTTACTCCAAAACAAATGTTTTACTCTTAGAAATCTTTTCAATCCATATTGATCTACTACTTTATTTTAACAGCTGCACATTATTCTGTTGTGTGGGCACTCCATTATTTGTGTAAGCATCCCTCCATTGACAGAAATTAACTTATTTCCAATGTTCTTGCTGTTTCATACAGTGATTCAATGTGTCCCATCTTGTGTACTAGAAGAGCTACCAGAGAGTGAATTTGCTAAACCCCAGTGTGTGCATGTGTGTGTGTATATTACATTTTAATAATCACTGCCATATTCCTCTCTAAACTGGCTACATTGATTTATACTTCCATGAACACAAAACAGATCAAAGTAAACATTTCTCCATCCCGTGGCCATTACTAGATAGTATCAGACTTTAAAAGTTTTTGCCTATCTGATGAGTAAAATGATGACTTATTATTGTCTTAATTTGAATTTCCCTAATTACCAGTGAGACTGATTATCTTTTCATATTCTTATTGGCCATTTGTATTTCTTTTGTGAATTGTCTATCATATATGCACCATTATCATCAATTAACATAGATGGTGTGATGAATAACATACATGTCTTTTCCATGTATTATTAAATCGAGAGTGCCTTTTTATCATTTTGGTTTTTTTCAATTAAGATACTAAAGAGATTTTACAATATTTTTAAGGCTTGTTTGCTTTGTAGTATTGGAGATTGAGCCCGGGGGATTCTACCTCTGAGCTACACCCCCAGTCCTATTTTATTTTTATTTTGAAAGAGGTTTGCTTAGGGCCTCGCTAAGTTGCTGAGGCTGGCCTCAAACCTGTGATCCTCCTGTCTCCTGTGTCACCATGCCTGGCTATTTTGAATGTTTTAATGTGCATGGGTCCTTGTACACCAAGAAACAGAGGACAGTGATTCAATGTGTCTCAAAAATGGTCTTGGAAGTCTTTTCCCTTCAATACTTATTGATCTGCTGGAGTCTAGAAAGCCCATGACGGATGCAAAATACAGAGGGGCTGGATCACATCTGCTCAAGCCAGACCTTCAGAGACCCAAGCATATCAGCTCTCCATAGGATGGACCCCAGAGGTCTACCAGCCCAAAGACAGTGCTTAGCAGGGTCTCTTCAAGGAATGTGGCCTCAGCTAAAGGCAATCTGAGCAGACAGCTTCCCTTCCCAGCCCATTTTACCCGGTGTCCTGGGTGTAGAGCCTGATGGATGGGGGCTAAAACACCAGCTCTGCTTCCTACTCTTTGAGCAATCTCAGGGAACTCACCAATGCTCTCTAAGCCTCTGTTTTCTAATCTGTGAAAAGCTGACACCCAGACTCTTCCTCGGGCTGCTGCGAAATCCAAGTGTAGGTCCAGCCCCAATCCAGAGATGAACACCGGAGACGGCCAGTGCACTGTGGCTACCATGCTTGTAAGATGTATCACCATTTCCAGTCATCAGAAAAACAGAGCAGAGTAGGAACACCGTCCTGGCCAGTTTAAGTCACAGCAAAAGTGTCCTCATCACCAACCTCATGCAAGGATCTGGGTTGTGGACCCTTCCAGAAGGCACCTTTGCAACCCACTCTGCAGGGACACCTGAAGATAGGCGACAGGACTGGGATTCACACGGGGTGTCGCCCTTCAGGAGCCTGTCACTCTCCCGGCAATCTGGCCAGGCTAAAGTTGGCGCCGACGTCTTTGTCTCTTGCTGCCTGCCTTAACCTTGCAAAGCCAATTACCTTTAATGAAAGTTACAGGGGAAAATTGAGGGGTGCAGACACACAAATATGTCTTTAGCCGGGAAACGAGGACAGTCTTAGAACCGTGGTGATTTCCCGGTGGAAAGAAATGCGGAGCTCTCTGTCTCCTCCGGGTAAAAGAAGATTTATGAAACCCAAAGAAAATAACTCTTGAAGCCGAGGCTTGAACGGTGCCAAGTTTGTGACATGAAGGAAGCGGCTTCCAGAAAGGAAGTGCTGATTAAGACCGACAGCTCTGTGGCCACTCCCGGGGGACGGGAAGGCATTTCTCTTGGACAGGTAGGCGGGCTCCACCCACCACATGAGCCCCAGAGGGTCCGGGGACCACACCTGACTGCTGGTGATGGATTTCCCCCACTTTCAGTTAATTACCCTAATTCCTCACATCTGCAGAGCCCTCCGAGTTTACAGCACACCTATTATCTTGCTTCAGCCTCTTAACCACCCCGCAGGGGAAGCATCGCCTTGTTCTCCATTTTGCACATAGACAAAAATGGAACTCAGAAAAGGAGGTCACCTGTCCAGTGGTGTGGTAACTTGTCTAGTGGTGGGAGCTAACAGAATAGCTCATGCGCATTTCAGGGCCTGCGGGCTTGCTCTGTCCCCTCCTCCATACTTTTGTTTGTTTGTGTGTTTTATGGTGCTGGGGATTGAACCCAACCGTATTCTACCTCCAAGCTACACCCCCAGCCCTATTGATTTTTTATTTTGAAACAAGGTCTCACTAAGTTGCTAAGGCCGGCCTCAAACCTGCGATCCTCCTGTACTGGGATTACAGGAATGTCATCCCACGCCCAGTCTCTCCTGAATACTTCTGCCTGAATACTCCTGCCGGCAGCATGAGAACCAAGTCACAGGTTGTCTGTCACCTGATGATCCTTACCATAGCCTCCTGCTATTGCACGATCCTCATATGCTAGGCCTCACCTGAGGGCCCCTCTAGAGAGACCATGCTTCATCCCAGAGTCCAGTTTGAGATGCTCCTGAGCAGCGGTGCATCCTGCAAGTGGCCTTGGCTTTTAAGGCAGCACACTCCAAGTCCTGTCCAAGCATTTGTGCCTGGGACCTTTTACTTTTTCCATACCACCCAGCCTTACTATAGGACCAAGAAAATGTCTACTCTGAGCATGTTATCCTAACATTCATCCTAAAAGAATTCCTTTGCAATTGTAAACTAAGAACTCCACTTCTGTAATGCAGACTGTGTGTCAGGCCCCATGTTTTGCACATTATACACAGCACCTGACTTAATCCTCACCAAAGACAATAGGAGCAGTGAGATAAAGATGGAGGGTGACAGAGGACCACTAAGAAGCAGGGCCGCCAACCATGCCGGGGTGCACACAGGCATCCAGACACCCACAGGGGTTTCCCACAAACCAATAGCTCAAGGTCACTGTGTAAAAGTTGCAAAGTGTTGAGCCCCGGAAAAGCAGCTGTCCATGTCTGTGTTCGAATGGGGTGATGTGTACAAAGGCTCTGGGAAACTGGTAAGTTTTGCAATAAGCCTCACTCAATATCACAGAATCCTATCCACTTGGAGAAAACTAATTTTGCTTCATCAAAACAAATATCATCTTTAAAAATGTGTCTGAAATCATAATAGAATGTCACCACACACCTACCAGAATGGCTAAAGCTAGAAAGATCCATAACACAAAGTATTGGTGAAGATAAGGAGCAAATGAATCTCTCACACATGCTGCTGGTGGGAGTGTAAATTGGTGCAATGACTTTAGTAAACATTTGGTGAGTGTCTGCTAACGCTAAAGGTATGCATGTCTTGGACTTTGAGATTTCATTTCTAGGTGCGTACTCAACAGAGGCACAGGAAAATACATACGAGTGTTCACCCCTATCACTCTGAACTACATGATGATGTGAGACTAGACTGCACCAATAAAAGTATATTTTTAAAAATTAGCAATAAAAATTAGTGAATCTTAAACAAAAACCAAAGTAGCAGTATTTATGATAGCCCTGAACTGGAAACAACCCGAAGGTCCATAAATAGAAGAAAGGATAAACAAATTGTAGAATAGTCATATAATAAGATACTGCACATCAATGATAATAAACAACTGCTACACCTGACAACCTGGAGGAATCGAACAAACACGCTGTTGAATGAAAGAAATCAGATATGGCTAAATCCATACTCTATGATTCCAGTTATAGAAGGTTTTTTTTTATTTGTTCATTCATTTATTTATTTTTATTTTGTGGTACTGGGGATTGAACTCAGGGGCATTCTACATCCAACCTATACCCCCAGCCATATTTTACTTTTTTATTTTGAAACAGGGTCTCACTAAGTTGTGGAGGACCTCATTCAGTTGCTGAGGCTAGCCGAGAACCTGTGATCCTCCTGTCTCAGCCTCCCGAGTACTGGGATTATAAGCGTGTGCTATCATGCCCAGCTGTTATATAAGGTTTAGAAAATAAGCAAAAGCAGACTATGCTGCTTTAGGGGTACCTGTTTAAGTGTTAAGTAAAATAAGAAAGAAAAGTGATTTATGTAAGAGTCAGAATAGAGGCTGTGGTGGTGATTGGAGGGGACACCAGGTGGCTTCTTGGGTACTGGCAGTGCCGTGTCTTGTGACCTATGTGAAAGTTACATGAGTGTTTGCCTTGCAATAACGCATTCTTCTGTAATTTTATGTTCTCTGTAATTTTCTATGTGCAAGTGATGTTTCACAATTAAATATATATATATATAATAGTGTTCATTTAATTATATTAAATATATATATGGACTCATCATGTACAAGATGTTCATGTTGCAGGGACCCTGGAAAGCTGCCAGCCCAGAGCCTTCAATCAGTTGGCCTTGCAGTCAGGCAGCCATGAGTTCAAATCCTGCCTCCACTCCTGGCAAGCTGTGTCCTTAGGCAAGTTACACAGCTTCTCTGAGCTTCTTTCTTTATCTGTATAATGGGGACAAACAAACTTGTATGATATGAGAACTCAGAACCCACAGGTACAAAGAGCACACATCTTCCTTCCTAGCGCACTGGCAGGAGCTCAACCTCTAGTAGCTGTGTTAGCCTTGGGAGCAAGGGTACTGACATGTCATTCTTGCTGCTGATAGGAAATGTTTTGCAGCGAGGAGAGCCTAATCGAATCAATGTACTGAGTCTTCCTCTGTTGACATCCTTCCTGCCAACACCTTAGGGTACCACCCAGACCACAGCTATCCCTTAAGTCTCCTTGATGTGTACTTGAAGATGCACCCCACATAGCAACATCAGTGTGGATGTCTCCTTGTTGAACTTTTAAAGGTCTTTAAAATCTTCATTTTGAACCAAGTGGTTCAAAGAGGATAAAGCAGGTCACATCCCATTCCAGGCAAATGGGATGAGCACACAGGCAAATGCCATCAACGAACGTGGCCACTCACTGCATCCCACGGCCAGCTCGTCGTGTATGTTGAGAATGTGGTGGGAGTCTAATGGGAACGGTTACTAATGGCTGTTCTGGCTCAATGCAGCGTGTCAGAGAGAGGCAACAGCACCCTGCTGCTCCACCTGAAAGAGCCAGCCATGAAACAGAGCTCAGGACTTGCGTCCTTGTCTCCACATTTCTCAACAGGGGCTGTGCTCAGGAGCAGGAGGGCTGAAGGGTAGCCCCACTCAGGACTGTGGGGACATCCTCCGTGTACCCAAGCTTGGAGGGATGACATAGCATCAGGTGGGCTCTGCTCTCCTCCATGCTCAGCAGCCCCAGAGGGAGCCGCCTCTAGGCCCTGCTTCCAGAGGGAAGTGTTACTGTAACCAGAAGACGCTCTCCGGCCCAGGCCCAGGAAGCAGAATCTCAGAATGTTACTCCGGAGATCAGGTAGAGGAAGGTCCGCCCCCCGGGAGGGGATTTGACAGGCCTATAAAGGCCGCCTAATACCTCTGAGCCCCGTGTGCTTTTGATATCATGTCTCGTTTTCTGCATGAGTGGGAGAGCCTGCCAATTGGAAGAAATCTGAAGTTTTCATTTACAGCAGAGGAAGCCTGGCTCGCTTGCTGTCGGCAGCGGCCTTGGGGCCCTGTGGCCTGGGGCAGCGTGCCTGCTATGCACAGGAGCTCACGGTGGCTTTGCAAGAGGCACTGGTCACTCTAACACAGAACGTGAAACCCCTTCCCTCTTGAGGGTGGATCCTGATGGACCAGGTTTCGGAGCCCAGTCAGCGTGAGTGGAGAGCCCTGATTTCCTGGTGCTTTGAGAAAGGAAGAAATTCGGGGTGCATAGATGAGGTCAACCTTGGAACTCTATTGAGTTTGTGAGTGGGGACCCCAATCTCAACATTCAAGCTCTCCACTCTTGCTCCTTCCCCAGGAAGGACGTGGAAGGAAGTTACTCAGCACCTACAGATGTCAGGCTGTGTGCTGGAATGGCCGCCTCCAGTCTTCTACAACCAGGATACTAAGTCACACAGCTGGTGAGCCTCAGAGCCAGGCTTCTAACCCCTCAGAAAGCCAGCGGCCCCCGACTCTCCCTCCCCCAGCCCATCAGCCACTCTTGCTCCCAAGAAAGGGTCTCCTAACAGTGCATTTGCCTCAGTGGAGGGCTCCAAGGGCAGGGGCTGACATCTGGCAGGAAGAGGGTCGGGATGCTGCCTTGGGTGCATGTGCAGAACAAGGACTTTGCACCCAGAAGCTTCCACGTAAGGGCCTCTCTGAGCGCAGCCATCCCAAGTCCCTACACGTGGCTTTGTATTTGCAATTTTGTATTTTTACCCCAAAGTCTTTCAGCTTTTAGCTTGAAGCCCCCCTTGCTGTGGGGATGCAGACCAGAGGGCTCTGGAGGCAGTGCTGATAGGGATGACAAGGAAGCCAGGGTGCTCGAAGGAAGAGAGTTGTGAAGGAATTCTAACCCTGAGCAAAGAATCATGTGTACCAGGGTATGGTGGCACATCCCGGTGATCCCAGAACTCGGGAGGCTGAGACAGGAGGATCCCAGGTTCAAGGCCAGCCTCAGCAACTTAGTGAAACCCAGTTTCAAAATAATGAATAAAGAATAAAAAGGGATGGGGGTGTAGCCCAGAGGTAGAATGGGCCTGGGATCAATCCCCAGTACAAAAAAAAAAAAAAAAAAAAAAAAAACAAAACCCGAGTTCTGTGTGTCAAGGGCGTGGACATTGGCTTTTGTAAAAGCTGAAAGGCCACCTCTGCATTCCTTTTGGCTTCAGGGAGCACACCGTGGCCCTTGGGGCACAGGTTTCAGGTGGCCACTGTGTGTATGACAACCAAGAAGGCCAGACCTGTCAGTCCTCCCAGGTAGGAGTTGTGCCCACTTCCCAGGGCTGCCACAGCCAGTCTCCACAACAAGTGGCTCAAATGAACACGAGTTTATTCTCTCAGTCTGGAGGCCAGAAGTCAAGTCAAGATGTCAGAGGGTGGGTTCCTTCTGGAAGCTCTGAGAGAACCTGCCCCTGCCTCTCTCCTGGTTGCTTGGCATCCCTTGGCTTATAGGCAAATCACTGCAATCCGCATCTCTGTTGTCACATGGCCATCTTTCCTGGGCCTTCTGTGTCCAAATTTCCCTCTTACAAGGACACCGGGCACTGGATTAGGACCACCCGAATCCAGAAGGACCTCATCTTAGCTTGATGACATCTGCAAAGGCCAAGGCCACACTCACAGTCACCGGGGATCAGGACTGGAGCAGACCTAGGGGAGAGACATAACTCTACTATGTCAGAGTCGCCTCTATCAGAGCAGGCCCCTGGCCTCTTTTTCCCATCAGTCCACAAGGGGTCACCCAGCCGGGAGCCCTGGCACAGGCACAGAGCCCAGAGGCTCCTGTCCTCCACACAGATGGGAGCAACCAGGGAGGCGGCCTGTCCTAGGGCTTCTCTTATACCCCAAAGGCCTGAGGCTCATGAGGGTAATAAGAAATAAAAGAATGTGGCGCTGTTCACCAGCACCCTGAAAATCAGCACATCTGCTCTGGGAGTCTCTTCTGACTTACCCTTCCCTCTCCATCACTCCTTTCCCTTCTTCTCAGTGCCTCAGCCTTCAGATCCAGTAGGCCTTTATTCTTTCCCTGGAAAACTCAGGAAAGAATAGAGGACAATTAGCAGCCATGCCTGTGACAGACACGACAAGTTACCTCCCAATTACCCACTCTCCCCTTCTTCCTTACTAATGAAATCCCAAGTTGTTCAGGGTTGCAATGCAGCTGGCTAGAAAACTTCACTTCCCAGCCAGCCCTGCAATTACAGGCGATCATGTGACCTCATTCTGGCCAATGAGATGGGAGCAAAAGTTGTCAGTTGCCTCTAAGAGGAAAGGTTTCTGAGAAAGCCAGTTGACACCATTAATTCTCTGCCCTTCTCCTTCTTCCTGCCCTAGATGCAGGAAATGACCTAGGAAGTGCGACAGTCACCTTAAGACACGGGGAAAAGACTGAGGATAAAACTCACCCGCAAAAGATGGTTGAGGCAGGTCCCTGTTGGGGTCAGAGTCTCTGATCCAGCCGTGGCCTTTTTCCCAGATTTCCTGGCATGGGAGAAAAATGCACCTCTTTTGCTTCTTGCTTTGGCTCTAATTTCCTGGGTCTCAGTTACACAAACCAGAAGGGAGAGAGCTCTCCTCTGGCCTCCCCCCCACACAGCCATCACTCATCTGTTGCCCTGTTCCCTTCTAGGTCTTTCTCTGTACAGATGCACGGTCCACTCTGGCTCCTTTACTTACTGGGTAGGTCCCTAATGCAAATCAACTCACCTCCCCATCTCCATACTCGATCTGTAAATAGAAGACAAGAGCGACTTCACATGAAGGTTCAGTGAAGTGTATATTACAGTGATGAGCACAGTGCCTGTAGCTTAATGTATACTTAATAAATGCTCATTATGACTAATATCAGCATTCTATATCCTGTTTTTGTTGAATGGCATTATACCACAGGCATTTTCCCTTTCCTATATCACATATAAAAATATGTTTAACAGCGCCTAAAACTTCATATGTGTTCCGGTCAGCATTCTTGCAGCTATAATCTAAAGACTGACCACATAGCTTAAAGGGAAGAAGATTTATTTTCTTACGGTTTCAGGCTCAGTTCACGTGAGGCTGGGGACCGTGGATCTCAGAGCATGGTGGTGGGAGGCAGAGGAAGAGCACATGGGCTGTGCTCCTCACATCACAGAGGCCAGAAGCAAGAGAGAGAGCAGGGGGAGGAGAAACCATACATATAATCCCAAGGCCACACCCCCGGGACCACCTCCTCCAGCCACACCCTACAGGCCTACCTGGCACCACCCAGGTAAATCCATTGGATTTATCCACTGCTGGGATTACAACCCTCATGACGCCACTACATCAACCCTGAATATTAATAAATGAGCTCTTTAGGGGACCTTTTATACCTAACTATAACAATATGTGATTAACCAATGTTAGTTATTATCGTTAGTATCAAAGTTTCACATCCTATATTTTGCCTAACATAATGCCATAGGCATTCTTCCATGACAATAAAAATCCCTTAACATCGTTGTTTTTTTTAACACCTTCATGAATTTATATCCCCCTGTGGAAATAGAAGCCCTAAACAATTAAATATTTATCTTAAGATATTGAAAATATTATAAACTATAACTGTGGGGTAGAGCAGTGTTCTTCGAATTATTAATAGTGACCCATTTTCTTTTTTTTTTTTTTTTGTGGTACCGGGGATTGAACCCAGGGGCATTCTACCTCTGTGCTACACCCCCGGCCCTATTTTTTATACTTTATTTTGAAACCAGGTCTCACAAAGTTGCGGAGGGCCTCACTAAGTAGAGAGAGAGACAGACAGGGAGAGAGAGCGAGAGAGCTGAGGCTGGCCACGAACCCGGATCCTCCGGTCTCCACCTCCCAAAGTACTGGGATTACAAGCGTGCGCCACCATGCCCGGCTAGTGACCCATTTTCTTAATGTCATGTTTAATGCTTGCCTAGCATCTTTTCACCTGGCTCAACCAGCAATCAGAAAAGGTTTTCTTGAAGGGCCAGACAGTAAATGTTTTAGGCTTTGCAAGACATGATTCCTATGACAGTTACTCAACTCTGCCCTTATTGCTCCCAAATGGCACAGATAATGCACACAGGAAAGGATATGGCTATGTTCCAATAAAACTTTATTGACAAACACTGGCAGAGAGCTGGATTTGGCCCAAGGACCATCATTTGCTGACCCCCCCACCATCATTTATTGAACCAATCCTCTAATAGAGTTTAGTCGGATTTCCAGTTTGAGGCTATTATAAATGTGTCCACAGGAAAGATCTTGGTGTGAAAGTTTTCAAACACATTTCCAATAACTTTCAGATCATCTCTCTGGGGAAGAATGACATTTTTTAATTAAGTTTTTTAGTACTGGGAATTGAACCCAGGGCATTCTACCTCTGAGCCCCATTTTATTTGGAAGCAGGATCTCCCTAAGTTGCTGAGGGTCTCCTCACAAAGTTGTTGAGGCTGGCCTCGAACCTATGATCTTCCTGTCTTGGCCTCCCAAGTTTTGGGATTACAGGCACCACTATGCCCGGTTGAAGAATGACATTTTTAAGGCTCCTGAGTCATATTGTCAAATGCAGTAGGCATTTCTCTTTCTGTCTTTGGGAGCCGGGCCCTACACTGTGACCTGCACCTCTGCTTGCTTTACCACTGCTTTCCAGATGTTACCTGAGCAAGAACTCAGTCTCTTCTGCCAGATTGCCAATTGCTCAGGTATACAGATGTGCCATCTTATTATTCTGGTGTAAGCTTTGTCCCTCAGCTTGGCCATCTCTCTCCCTAACGCACACACCTGTGTATTATCCATTGTGACTACACTGAGATGCAAAAGAGACACACGGTGAGTGGCAGAACAAGCGAACCCTGTGTTTTTATTTTAATTAATTAATTTTGCAGTGCTGGGGATGAAACCCAGGGGCATTCTACCTCCAAGTTACACCCCCCATCCTATTTTATTCTTTTTTTTATTTTGAAACAGGGTCTCACTACGTTGCAGAGGGCCTCACTAAGTTGCAGAGGCCGGCTGCAAACCTGCAATCCTCCTGTCTCAGCCTCCCCAGTACTGGGATTACAGGTATACACCACCACGCCCAGCTGCCCTGTATTTTTAAAACCACAAGGAGACATAACCCAGATGCATGTGGCCTGTTACGGAGACTCCACTGGAGGGGACTTTTGGTAATTAGGTGATGAACAAACTTAGTCCTTTCCCAGACAGCCATTTCCCCAAGAGGCCTATGCTGTCTTTTTTTCAGCCCCTGGAGCCACCCCTGTTCACCCCAACCCCAAGGACACCTTTGGAAGGACACCCACAGGCATCCCCAGATTCTTTGTGCCCCTTTTCACCCTTCATTTCCTTCTACTTCTTTCCCAGTCCCCCACCATGATGGCCCCTCTTATCATTAAACAAGATTGAAGACAGTCGCTGCCTCTGCCGAAACCTAGCTCATGGAAAATTGAAAATGTTCACCTACATTTCTTTTCGCCTCAAAATTTTTGTGAAACCAAATGGCAGTTTCCAAAGGTGAAAAACTGTTATTTTCCCAGACAAATTCCTGCGAAGTGAAAATTGCTAGTTTCGCACAACTCTACCACTGATGGCTATTATTACGATGGGTGCAATTTGATGAGGAAAAAATGAAACCTGGATTCTGGTCCAGCAGGCCTTAAATGTTCCTATGGCCAGACTTTCCCAGACCAGGAAAGTTGGAAATCTTCCCTAGGCTCCTGTCACCATCCCCGAGGGCTCCCATTGAGCCAAGACCCTCTACTGGACATGGCAGAGTCCAAGAACAGGCCTCTTATCCACCAAGGACAGGGACACACTCCTTGGGAAATTGATCATCGCCCCTGTGGATAAGATGGGCTCTGATCCTCACAGAGGAGACCTACAAGGTTGTCTAACGGGATAAATAGAATTACGTAAGATGGCAGCCTGTATGGGAAGCTAGCCCCCCGTGTATTTGTTGCCAGAGCTGCTATAACAAAATACCACAGGCTGGTGGCTCCAATAATGCAAGTGCATCTGTTCACAGGCCAGGAGGTAGAAGTCCAAGATCAAGGTGTCTGCAGGGCCAATTTCTCCTGAGGCCTCTCTCCCTAACTGGTAGGGGCCCTCTTCTCCATGACGTCACACTGTTTGCCATTTGTGGGTGTCTGTGTCCCAATCTCTTCTTATAAGGACACCAGATGATGGATTAGGACCCATACGAATAATTCCATTAACTTAATTACCTTAAAGAGATCGTATCTCCATACTGACCACCATCTCAGGTCCAGGAGGTTAGGGCTTCAACATATGAATTTTTTTTATATACTTTTATTGGTACACTGTAGTCTCACATCATAATGTAGGTCAGAGTGATAGAGACACACATGCACACAGCACTTGGTGAGCTTCCCTCCCGCTCCTTCCCTTCCCCATACAAGATATTGAGATTGGCATTGGTAATTTCACATAGGTACATAACTTCAATGAAAGTGCTTCCTTCACTAATTCCCCCTCCTCCCCTGCACCCCCTCCATCACTCCACTGGGGTCTCTCTTCCATTATCTAAAGTCCCTCTTATATCCCGATTACTCCCTAGCTTCCTCATATGAGTGAAAACATACGACCCTTCACTTTCTGTGACTGGCTAATCTCACTTAACTAATGTTCTCCAGGTCCAGTCATTTCCTGCAAATGACATAATTTTGTTCTTCTTTATTGCTGAGTAGAATTCCATTGTGTGTATATCCCATAATTTTGTAATCCGTTCATCTGTTGATGGACTCCTGGGTTGGTTCCATAATTTGGCTATTGTGAATTATGCTACAATAAACATGGATATGAATGTAGCACTATAGTATCAACATATGAATTGACAGGGGGCATAATTCAGCCCTAACATCCCACATTCACAACCTAGCTATCTAACCATGACTTTCTAGACCATCGAAAACCAAAGGGCTTTGGGGGCTCATCTAGTTCAGTGGTTCTCAACTTGTGTTCCAGGGAGCATTTGGGGTTCTTTAAGTGATGAGGACTTCTGTGCTTGGGAGGGAATTGGAGAACCTGGACCCCAACCCCACCTTGACCTCGTCAGCTTGGCTTTTGTCTGTCTTATGCCAAAGCTCCTTTGGAGATTCTGTTTCACCAAGGATCATTTTTTTTTTTACAAAATCTTCAGAAATCACTGTTTATTTTTCAAATAATCCAAGTGTGTGCTTTACCTACAGCGACTTATTCACGTAGCTGGGACCAGAGCTGAACCTCCCATTCTGGCTCAGAATCCGCCTCTCCTCCTTCCTTAGGTGGCTGGGAGCGGACACCGGAATGGCCTCCATGGAAGGATTTGGGGTGGGGGGTGCCCCAAGGTGAGCATCACGTTGGAGCCAAATGCCAACGAGAGCTCATGCATCACATAGCATCGCCTGGCGGTTTAGACATGTGGATCTGGGCTCAGACGCCGGAAAATCTGAGTCACCACTGCCCTGACGTCAGATACTGCTTGTTCAATTTTCACTTTGAGCGAGAACAAAAAACGTGCCCCACGTAGGTGCATTTGGGTATCTTGTCTGGGAGCCACGCAGGGCACGGAGGAGAGATAAATATCTTTGGTGACTAGCCATGCATGGCTGTGTTTGCACACTTTCCTGGGTATCTGGCTGTCAACAGCAAAAATGGAGATGAGAGAGAAGTACCAGTCTCCACTCAAAAAAAAAAAAAAGAAAGAAAGAAAAGAAAAGAGTTTAACCTCCCAGAGGAAAGCCAGCACTCAGAGCTGGCAGCTGAGCAAGGGCTCTATCTTCTTGTGGATAGTTCTGAAGAAAACACCCTGGGCCTGGAATATCCCAAGTTCTTGGCTTTAAAAAACAAAGCAATTTTTTTCCCTAGAGAAAACTACAGGGAGGCGGCTTTTGGGTTGAGAGCAAAAGGCACGTTCTCCAGCCATCCATTTGAGTACCCCTGCACCGTCTTCCTGGTGGTCAGTTCCCAGGCCCGAGCATGGGACTCTGCGCTGGATGGAGCCAGGTCTCCCCTGGGCTCCAGGTGAATTGATTGAGTCAAGTGGGAGTCTTACCCCAAACCATACAGTCCCAACAAACCAGTGGGAAGGCGCTTCCCTAGACTACTGCCCTAAATGTTCTGATAAGGACTGTAAGGTATTTGGGGGTCAGTCATTTTAATTCCCCTCCTAAAAACATGTGGAGCAACTCTTTATAAAGTCATTGAAAGAATTCCCAGAGGAAAAACTGGCCCTACACCATGGAAAGGACACGGCCAACTCATAGGTTTCTCTGTTGCAAGGCCCGCTTCCTTGCTCGGGGCTCATCTCTCCCTGCTATAGCCTGGCTTACACGGGGTTTCCCCCAGGACTTGGCATGGGCATCGCTCTTCCCAAAAGTGTTTCCCCATCCCCTTTCCACCCAGGCCCTTCCTCTGGTTTCCCATCATCCTCTCTTCTCTTCATCCAGTCTTTTAATTAAACATACATGGTCACACTTCTGTTTACTGCCCACCTAAATGTACTGTCACCAAACTCAGAGGGTGCATTTGGGATATTCATACTAAGAGGCCTAGGTTGGCTGAACCCTTGTTTCCCAAAGCATGAAGCAGCAGTATCAGCAGGTGTTAGAAATGCAGAATCTCTGACCTGCCCCAGACTGGCGAAATCCAGATCTGCATTTTCCTAAGATCCCATTAAAGTCTGAGAAGCACTGTCTACTGAAAGTTAACTTTGGGGTCTTGTTCTAATTGAGGCATAGTGACAAAGGTCATGGCACAGACACTGGGGAATAGCGGGCCACATGATCAAGTTGCTACCACAGGAAAAAAACTAACAGTGGGCTGGGCTGGGGGATGTAGCTCTAAGGGCATATGCCTAGCATGTGCAAGGCTCTGGGTTTGAGTCCCCAGCACAGAAAAAAAGGAAAACAAGAGAAAAGGGAAAAAAAAGTGAACAGTGGTTGATAAGCCCTGAGTCCAAGACATAAGGGCGGAGTCCAGCGAAGTTGCAGGATGAGTAGCAGCAGAATGTGTTATGGATGATGCATAAGGATTCTCCCAAGCCTTGCTAGGAGATGCAGCCAGCTGGTCACAGAGCATGTGTTCTGAGCATCTCCTAGGTGCAGGCACTGTGCTACATGTGTAATGTGCTTTGTGTGCATTTCATTCTTGCATCAGCCCCGTGAGGCGGGTGTCCAAATTACCAATGAAAAGATGGAAGCTTCTGCTACAAGTGCATTGAAAAATAATGTAATAATATCCATCAAGTTGTATATTTCTATTCCCTAAGATCCAACAGCTCCACTTCTATATGTATAGCCTACACAAACTTGTACACGTGTGTGTGTTTGTGTGTGTGTACACACCAAAACATTCATAGAAGCACTTCCAAAATTGCAATAAAAATGGGTACAACCCAGATTCCCACCAAAAGGAGTGTACCTAAATACACTGTGATGTATTCATTCAGTGGGATATTCCATAGCAGAGAAGGTAGATAAACGAAGCCATCACCCGGATGAATCTTAGAAATATCATTTTAAGTGGGAGGAAAGAAGCCACAGAAGACCCGGCAGAGTCTGATACGACCTTTACAAAGCTCAAACACAAGCAAAAAGTAAGCAGTGTGGTTCTTAGGGATGCAAACGTAAACAATAATAAAGGTGGTTTTTAAAGCAGGGGACTATTTCAGGATCTGGGTCACTACCCGGGTGGAGGCCAGGATCTGAGGAAAGAGGGAAAGAGACCCCATGGTGGTAGGAAGGGTCTGCTCCTCAGGTGGAAAAGTGAAGTCACGGGGCTTCATCACTTGCTTCCATGTTGCATACTTTATTTTAAATATGCATTAAGTTCTACTTTCTAAAAAAAAATAATATATTGAAAGCTGAGGCTCAGAGAGGTTGGAGAGCACAGCTCATAATTGGTAGGAGTTTGAACCCAGACAACCGGCTGCAGAGTCCACACAAACTCCTGGGCTGTTTCAATGCACTTGTAGCAGAAGCTTCCATCTTTTCATTGGTAATTTGGACGCCCGCCTCACGGGGCTGATGCAAGAATTAAATGCACACAAAGCGCATAACACGTGTAGCTCAATGTCTGCATAGAGAAGCCCCAAGAGCGCCTACAAGCACTAGACCGAGCGTGGCGAAGGGCCATGGCTGTACTGATGTTAATCGCCAGGCCCTTTGCATGAGGAAGTGGGTGCAGACACCCCATGCCAGAGGCTTCAGGGTGAGGTCCGCGCTGGCCTGTCCTCTTCTCTAGGCCGGTTCCAGGAGACGCGTTCTGCTCCTGAATCTCCTGCTGCCTCGTTGCTCTGGACACAGAGACCTCTCGGCGCCCAGGTTTGCACAGAGCTCTCAGAAATGGGCCTCTGTTAGTTGCAAGTTTGGAGTCTGTGCATTTATCACAGATTTGTGAGACAGGGGAGAGAAGTGAATGCAGAAGGAAAGGGAGGTAAATCCTGTTAGAAGTCAGTCCTTCTGCTCAGCTCCGAACATTCCTCATGGAGCGCAATCCTGGCTGGACCTTGCTTTAGAATAACACTCCTGTTGCAAGGACTTCCTCTCTCAAGTCTTCCAAATGCCCAGCTCTGGAAAGAAGCTCCAGCAGGTCTCTCTATATATATCTGTTCACAGACAGGGGAAGCCACCTCCAAAGAGGGTGGGCAAATTGTCCCAAGTCAAGGCTGTGTGGCCCTGGCCGGTCGCTTTCCCTCTCTGGGTTTCCATTTCCCCATCTGTAGGAGCCCTGCCAATCTGCAGTTCTCAGGGAGCAAAACCAAGAGAGAATCTCCATCTCCCTGTTTTCTGGATTGTTCTAGGCTTTAATTACATCTGTACTGGGAAGATACCACAGGCTCCAACTAATCAAAAATAGAAAACAAAAACAAAAAAAGACAAGAAAGTATAAGGAGAATAAAAACTCAAACAATGCCTGCTGTTCTATTTTATCGTTTGGGTCAAATTGTGGAGAATCTAGGACAGTGACGTGGCTTTCTCTCTCACTGCGTGGCCGTGGCCGATAGCAAACCGCCTCTCACCCGGCGGAACACAAAAGAAGACGAAAGGGCCGGGCAGGCAGCTGTGCGGGCAGCGCCGTGCAGAGACGACGGCCCCACTTTCATTTCCCCACCACCTCCCCAACTGCACTTGAAGCAGAGTCAGATGTCTCTTCCCAGAAAGTGGAAGAGGAAAATATCAATCTGTTTCGGGGAAAGTTACGCATTGCGTGTGCCTGGAATCCTTGATATATGACTGTGGCCTGGTGAGCAACAAGTGATTCTAGCTGTTGCATTTGATCTCTGGATGGTAATGTGCTCTCCTGACATCATCCAAATGGGGAATGACTGAAGATGCTTTCTATAAGACGCTTGCAGACTTCAAAGGCCACTCTTAACCCCGCGCCACCCCACCTCCCTCCCTTTCTTCTTCCTTTCCCTCCGGGCCCTCCTCTCCCTTCACCCCAGCAAATTGTTTCGGGGCCAAAAGCGATTGTAGGACGATCAAGAATCAAGGAGCTTGTGGCAGGTGGTACCACCTGTGTTTGGGGCAACCGCCACCCGGGGCCGCATCTGCTCCCCAGTTGTGAGGGAGGGAGGGAGGGAGGGGCGTCTGAGCAGACTTCCCAGCTGCAGAGGGGCACTGGCAGGGGGCTGATCCCTGCCACCCTCCAGCTCTGAGAAATGGAGGAGGGCTCCCTGGGGGAACCAGCAGCCACCTGCCGTCCAAGTGGCAGCATGCAGCCCCTGGTCAGGTTCCTGCATTTTACAGAAAAGGAAACTGAGGCTCCAGATGGTGAACCAGCCCCCAAAGTCCCCCAACACTGAGGGGCAGGGAGAGAAGCAGACCCCAAACACCCCGGCTTCCAGCCCTGAATTCTGCCCCTGCACTAGCTACTTTTACTTCAGCTCATCTGGATGGAGTAAGACTAATCCTGCTCATCTTCTCCCACCCTGGGACTGATGGGAGCCCACATTTATTTGGGATCCCTCTGTGCCAGGCACAGTCCTAAGAACTTTATAGGAATGTATGGCTCTAACCCAGTGGCTCTCAGCTGGAGTGACTTAACCCCGATGCACATTTCTTATTACCATGATTGGGGCAAGGAGTGCTGTTGGCATCTAGTACACAGAGGCCATGGATGTCACCAAACATCTAGCAATGCACAGGACAGCCTCCCGCAACAAGGTGACCGGCATGAAACGGCACTAGTGCAAAGGTTGGACAACCCTGCGTTGGCCCTGTGACCTCTGTCTTGTGGTAGCGGTGGAGAGATGGTGGTGGTGACTCTCACTAGGCTGATGTGGAAACAGAGATTAAGTGACTCGCCCGGGGTCACACAGATTTTAAGTGGCAGAACCAGGATGTGCATCCAGGAAAACAGATTTCTTGGCCTCCTGCTGCAGCCGCCGCTTTACTGCCGCTTCCTCTTTAATGATGCAGGGAGCGCGCAGGAAGCCAAGTTCATCTCAGACGTCCCAGAGACATAGATCAAGCCAAAGACCCCCTGGCCCCCAGCCAGAGTCCCTCCCCTCCCCGAATTAGCGGAGCGTGCGCCTTCAGGGCTTTCCTCTGTACGTACACGAATGCCTGGAGCCCTGTGGTCCTGTTTGGTGGCTGGAGAGTAAAAGAAATGAAACTGTTCTATGCTCACCTTTTGCAACCTGCTTTTTCTCACTTAACCATCGTCTTAGAGTCATTCTGTGTCGGGACATGCTGGCATACACTGTTTTTAAGCAGCTGCCTGATTTGCCTGGTTTGGCTATCCTGTATTGTCATTCCTCTACTGATGGACAATTGCGTTGTTTCCAGTTCGGAACTCCTTGAAACACACTAGAGTGGTCAAGAACAGAGACTTTGGATCAGACAAGCCTGGATTAGCATTCGGGCTCACTGTGTGACCTCAGAAGGCTTCCTCAACCTCGCTCAGCCTTGGACTCCTTGTGTGTCAAACAGAAAGCTCATAGGACTAGAGTGAGCTCTCAGTGACACATGAAGAGAGATTGAGGGCGGTGACCTGAACATAGGAAATGCTTAAAAATGGCAGACTGGCTACTCTTGTTACCGTGCATCATTGGGGATCGGGACAATGGTGATGGTTTGTGTCATGATTATTCCTTCAATTAGCCAGCAATCTGCCCAAGCCAACTCCCCCAGAAGCACCATCAAAACTCCTTTGGGGAAAGTGGGTAACTGCTGGAGCAGCCCACACCCAAAGACTTGGGACACCTTCCCAGATTAATGGATCCCCTGCCGGTCCACGGTCAGGATCCTGGAGGGTGAGGAGTTCATGTTGCTAAGGTGGGTTTAGTGTGGACCACCTCCCATCCTGACCAACACAGAAATGTCAGCATCCTCATTCTCAGCCAGTCAGTGCACACAGAAATCAACGAAAGGAGGGCAGGGGGACTATGTGTCCAGCGAGATCCTCAACTGAACAAGACTTAGATGTGATCCTTGACAAGCTGGCTCATACACAGCAGACCAGGGGTCCTGGTGGGCAGGAAATCAAAGTCCTGTACCTGCAGAGTGGGGTGAGCACCCACAAAAATGGGTGGCTCAGAAGCTGAGGTAGACCTTGAGGCTAAAGTCGGCCAACAAGGCTTCCTCTAGCTCTATCTAGGGTGTTCCCCCAAGATCAGGCCCTGAGCGCCCTGGGGGTGGGGGAAGAGATGCTTCTCCTAAGCCGTGAAGCCGAGGCCCTAGAGCAGAAGCTGGGCCAAGTAGCTGGCAAACTGAGACACCTGTGCCAAGAAAGAGCCCCCACTACTAAGTGTCGCTATTGTCCCTGTCCTGGGTGGGAGGGCGGGAAGGAGCAGAGGCTAATTGTAACGGACTCCTATGGTTTCCTTTCCCCACTGTTCTTCATTCAGGGGACCTGGGGAGAAAGAATCCTGCTGCCCAAGCCATGAGGGCGGGATTATTCCCAGAGTGGACCAATTACAGTAGAGTGTCACCTAGGAATGGTGTCAGGTCCTGGGGATGGCATATGGCTCGGCATGAGCTGGTCAGAGATCTTCTCCTTCGTGTTTCCAAACTAGGAAGAGAAAGGTGATAGCTCTCCTTCCTGAGACACAAACCCCATGGATAATGATTTTTCTCTAAAGCTGCTGGCAGCCGCAGTGACCCCCAAAAGCACGAGACAACATGGAAATGTCCACAGAGAGAGAGAGAGAGAGAGAGAGAGACCCAGCAGCTATCAAAATACCCAGAAGCAGTCCTCTTCATCCTCTGGTTTACCTGAGCCACTTGATTTATTTTTTACTTAAGTCTGTTTTTGTTGGGTTTCTGCGGTTTGCAAATAAGAGTTCTGAGTAATAATGCATCAGCCTGCTCTGATACGGCAGTGCTGCAGCTGGGAACCGTGTCAAGCGGGGAGGAGCAGCGTGTCAGCAACACCTGAGGCTCCTAGACCCAAAGTTGTACAAGAGTCCTCGGTGATCATCTAAGTCGCTGCTCCCCAAAGGCCGTCCCTCTTTTCCATTGATGGGAGGCTTGTTCAACCCAGAGCAAGCCACAGACCCAGGTGTCCTGGAGGTGTGTCCTGCGCTCCACCAGGGTGACTGCCAGCCAGTGTCAGGGCTCCTGAGTGGGACGTTAGAAAAAAGAGCAGCAAGGTCAGTGCTGGGTTGAGGAAGGGCAGAAAAGCCCACAGAGGAACCGGATCCTGGGAAGGGAAACAGATGCCAGCCAGAAGGAGCTAGGAAAGAAAGGTGCTCCTGAAGAAATCAAAGGGAACTGGGAGAGGAGGAAGGGCCTGGCTAGGCCACCGAGAGTCAGTCCGGGGAGCCTGGGCAGCGACCTATCTGGGAGCCCAAGCTCAGAGGACCCACATGCCAGGCTCTCCCAGGACTGCAGCTGTGCCTAGTCACCTGCCAGGCTCCGCCCCCAACCAGCTTTATATTTAGAAGACGGGTACATGGGTGCACACTTGTGGGTGCACGTGCTTGTGTAAATGAGAATGCACACATGCCCAAAAGGGAGGGATGCTCAGGATGGATCCTGGTTGACCCACTATTCTGTGTGTGTAGGAGTGCGTGCATGCATACGTGCATGCATACGTGTGCATGTGTGTGTGTGTGTGTGTGTGTGGCAAGAGGTGTGTGCTCGTCAGGAACGTGGTGAGTACACATGGATGAGTGGGCGTGGGTGTCCAGATAAGGTCGAGGATGGATGGGAAAAGATAAGTACTGGGACATTACAAGGAAGTGGACGAAGGCGGGAGCGTATGTAGAACCCCGCGTGGGGTGTGCGTGTGTATGTGCACACATGCCTGAACGTGACAAAACAGGCCACGAGATCAGGGCGTGCCACGGCGTGTGCAAGTAGATGGGGTGTCTGTCTGCAAGTGTCTATGGCACAGAGCATGCACGTGAGGGGTCTGGGGTGAGCTGGGGCGCTCTGTCTCCTTGAGGCATCTCCTGCCAGCTCTGCCAGCAGAGGCAGCAGGTAGCCCCACACTTCAGGTGTCCTCCTCCCTCCTCCTGAATGGCCCCCCAGGTAACCGGAAAGGGCAGTGGCAGGTGACCACATCCAGCGCCCCCCCCCCCCGCCGGCGGGCCTGGTAGAAATCCTGCTAAGAGAAGTCAGATTGGTTTCGTCACCCCGGTTGCCAGCACCCCTCACATGTGGCCCTGAAGCCCAGGAAATGAAGTTGTTGGGAAAGACAGTCATTTGCTCTGCGATGCTAGGGCACTTTGGGGATGTGTTGTGGAGTGGGGGACCAGCCCTAAGTGACTGCAGTCACTGCCTGCTGGGGCTCCCTTCCGGGGTTGCAAAGCTACCCACAGGGATGGCCCAGGAGGTAGCTGAAGCCATGCTTCTTAAGAACCAAGAGCTGTAGCCAGGCATGGTGGTACACGCCTGTCATGCCAGCAACTCGGGAGGCTGAGGCAGGAGGATCACAAGTTCCAGGCCAGAGTGGGCAACTTAGCAAAACCCTGTCAAATAAAATGTGCTGTAGCTGTAGCTCGGTGGCAGAGCACTTGCTTGGCATGCACAGGGCCCTGGATTCACTCCCCAGTACCAAAAACACCACCACCAACAAAAAACCCAAGAGCTGTGGTCTCATGGGAACGGCCTCTCACCGTGGATGGGCCACACTGGAGACCCTGGTGTGTTCTTAACTCTGCAAGGAGAGGGAGGGGGACCACTGATGATGATGAGATGAGCTGGGAGCCCATCTCAGGGAGGCCAGAGCCACCAGGAAGTCAGGGCTCCCATCCAGGCTGAGGGTCTGGGTCCCCAGGCATCTCGCTGCTACAGGGGACAGAACAGGCCCGGCCTTAGTCACATCTCGTCTTCTCACTCTGCTGCATGTTCAGCACCCACATGCCAAGCCGGCTGGAGTATTCAGTCCTTTCTGTGTGTGCATTTTCTTCACCCCAAACAGACTCCCCACCCTGGGCCTCTCCCGCCCAAACCAAAGGGTCATCATCCCGCAGGGTTCGGCCCCAGGACTGACAGGGTCAGCAGCGCCAGGAGGGGGGCCGCACTCTGATTCCACAGGAAGCCTCCTGGGGGACCCCCTTGTCTCCCTGAGCTCCGTGCATGCGTGACCCACGCCCGATCCTTCCTCCCTCCCGGAGGATGAAATCATAGCCTCGATCCGGACCTGTTCATGCCATAAGATAAATTGTCAAAATGTTTTGATCTAATTGGGTCTTTTTCAAGTCAGCTGAAAACCATCAAGCGAGGAGCCAGATGGAGCAGTGATTAATGAGCGACATTTGGTTGCTTCTCCACATCCATCACGGAGCCCCGTTTGGGCGGGAGCGGTCCAATCCTACACCAGGAATGGGTATGCGAGGCAGAGAACTGAGGCCAGCACTCCTGTCCACATGAGGCTACAGAGGGTGGCCCTCTTCCCAGAGGCTCCGGAAACTCCAACAGACTGCCCCTGAGCAGCGCCAGGTGCGGAGACAGCCTCCCGCCCCCAGGTCCCAGCCCCTTGAGAGTCACAGGCAAGGCAGCCATGCTCCAGCAAAGGGGACACGAGAGGGGAAGGGCTGGGGTGTTCCTGTCCCTCCATCGGATTGGGTGCAGGGCTCGGAGGCCCAGCTTGAGGAGCCACTTCCTTTCCTCTGTCTGAAAAGTATGAAGAAATAGAGCCACGGTGGGCTCTGGGTTGGAGGGGTGGGGGGAATTCAAGGGAAGGTTCCACTGCATGGAGAAATGGCCTCAGGGCCTGGCTGCTGCTCAAGGCTGGGCCTCACACTTGCTGTGTGACCTTCAAAGAGGTCTGTCCCTCTCTGAGCTTCTGGTGGCCCAGGGGTAAAATGTAGGTGGGGTCCAGCCTCTGCTTGTCCAGCTGTAGCTAGATCTTGTGTGTGTGTGGGGGGCTACCCCAGCAACTAAGTCAGACCTCTCGGGGTGGCCCCAGGCATTGGGAGTCTTCCAAGGTGCTCAGGTGATTCCAGTGCCCAGAGCCCATGAAGCAGAGGGAGTCACATCCTCAGGCTGACGCACTGAGCCTGGAGTGAGCCTTTGTTTCCTCCTCCAAAGTTTGATCCGGGCTATTCAGATCAGCTGCAGAATGTTTAGGGGCTTGAAAGGCAAGAGGAATCTAAAAACATATTGGAGGATCAGTATAAGAAGGAGGATGAGCCACCCAAGACATTCTTGCTGTGGTCACGACAGTGGCTATGCATTATTAGCTCATCCAACAAACATGTACTGAGCACCAAGTGTATGCCAGGCATCCCTGAAACTCTGAAATGCCCCTGCCTTCCAGAACCTTCAGATGAGTGGGGGAGGCGGGCATTAATCAGTAATCACACAAGTATGTGATTGCGTGCCAGGGAGGCCGGGAGGAGGCCTGGGGAAGGGCCGGGGACTTGGAAAGCTTCCCCGAGCTGAGGACTTTTGAGCCAAATTAGAGAACAGGTAGCCAGGCAGAGAGGTCCAGCTCAGAGAACAATACTTGTGCCTCACCTGCCCTAATGTCCCTGTTCCTTGATAAAGGTGCGGGCCTTCTACTATAGACAAGCTCTTAAGAGCAAGAACAGGACCCTTGTAAACAATAGTGGGCCACCCCTCTCTGTGTGGAGATCACCCCGGGCCTGTGTCCCAGCTGCCACGGAGCCCCCCGAGGGCCGACGCTCAGCAAGGCCACCCTGCTGCCTGGAGCTCAAAGATACCCAGTTTCTTTTTTGGCTGTTGGGCAAAGTGAGCCAACTCTGTTGCCACCCCTGCCCCACTCCAAGCCAGGCCTCCGGGAGAAGGGCAGGAACCCTCAGCTCATCCTCTCGCCCCAAGGAAGTCATGTACCCAGTGGTTCTCAGTTCTGAGAACCTCAATGAAGGAGTTTGAATGAGAAGATTCTAGGAATAGAATAGGCTACCCCACCTGACAAATTGCCAGCCATCTTCTAAATGTCAGCTCCACGCCCCATCCTTCTGTAGGGCCCCAGCCACTCAGAGACCAACCTTCTATGACATCACTGTGGGAAATGTCGCATGGGGTCTGATGTAGTCGCATGCCCACCTCCTCTTCTCATATCTCAAATGACAAGGTCTCTGAGTTCTGGGCATGTGGGGTCTGCTCACCATTGAATCTTCAGCACACAGGAGGTGTTCAATTAATGACGAACCAACGCGCCATGATCATATGCATCGATATTGGTTATGACGACATTGAAAGTGTGTAAGCTCTCTGACAAACACGAGGACGAGGGAGAGGAGCGGGTAACATAGGATGGACCTTTGTTCCTGCAGGTGTCACAGATTAGGAGCGCGGCCAGCCTTGACCTTTCTCAGCCTAGTGGCCCCAACGCCAGGGGCTGAAAGGAAGCGTCTTGGGGTCCCATCAGTCCTGCTGGAAAGCCTGGCGCACACCCCCAGCAGGTGCTCAGAGCAGGAATGCAGAAGACTGCTTGCTCCTGGAAGAGAAACTCAGTACTGTCTCTCTCCTCTGAGCAGACGCTGCTTCTCTGAAGCCCACAGCCCTGTCACCTGGTGCCCTCAGCAGCGTGGGACGTGGCCCTGGCCGCAGTGGCACCGCTCCCCAGCCGAACACTTTTGGTTAAAATTTCACACTTACCCTGAAGTGGTTCCCAAGACCCAGGATTTGTTTTTCCTGATGATTCTTTACTTTGATCAGTGAGACTCAGCGAAGTGGAATTCACTGGGTAATTCATTTTAAGTAGCTGGGAAGTCATCTCTCTTCTAAGCAGAGACAAAGGCACTGCAGGCGGCAGATCTGGCTTATAGCCCTGCCTTGCCTCTTCCTGCTTGTGTAGCCTTGGGCAGGTTGTATCTATGCTAGATACTCCATTTACACATCTGAGAAATGGGATAATCACACCCACTTTCTCAGGGTTATTATAAGGCTTAAAAAATACAGTGTTTGTGAAAGCCCTTTGCTTTCCCCCACCCTGCCCCAGTCCTGGGGATTGAACCCAGGGCCTTGTACATGTTGGCACATACTTCTACCGCTGAGCTGCATCCCCAGCCCATCCTTTGCCTTCGTAAAATAGTTATGTTGCTGTTATTCAGTGGCCTCATCCAGGGGGAGCATAGTGGCTGCCTCTGGACCCCCAAACTAAGTTCCCTTTATGATCCCTGAAATTCCTTTAGTACCGTATTTCTCAACATTGGCACCATTGACATCTAGGGCCAGATAATTCTTTTTTGTGTGTGTGTGTGGTACCAGGGATTGAACCCAGGGGCGTTCTACCTCCGCGCTACACCCCCGGCCCTATTTTTCATACTTTATTTTGAGACCAGGTCTCACAAAGTTGCGGAGGGCCTCACTGAGTAAAGAGAGAGGGGGGGGGGAGAGAGAGAGAGAGAGAGAGAGGCTGGCCGCGAACCCGGATCCTCCAGTCTCTGCCTCCCAAAGTACTGGGATTACAAGCGTGTGCCACCACGCCCGGCTCAAGGGCCAGATAATTCTTTATCATGGGGGCTGTGCTAAGCAGTGTCAGATGTTGACAGCATCCTGGCCTCTATCTTTGGGATGCCAGTCGCGCCTCCCACAATTATGACAACCAAAAATGTCCCAGGCATTCATTGCCCAACCCCCACCCCCAGGAGAAAATTGTCCTGACCAAGAACCTCTGCTCTACACAACGCTGGTGTTTCTGTCTTTAGACATGAGGAACTGCCTGCAGAGGAGGATCACAGCGTCTCTGATTCATACCAAGGGTCCTGCTGGTTCTACCTCTACCGAGCTGGGTGAGCTTAGTCAAGTCTGTGGCCTCTCTGGGCCTCAGTGTCTCATCTGTGGAAAGGGTACATGGGATGAGTTTCCCTGTAGGATTTCGCCATCTGGTGCTGAGTCCATTCCCAAGAAGCAGTTGGTTGGGGTGGGGACGCCATTGGGGACCTGATGGGCAGGAGGCAGGAGCAAGGTGGGAAACAGCTACTTCCACTTCATGACGTCACGATGCTGCTATTTCCTCCGAGGCCGCCCCATGGAGGACCCACCTGTGGTCAAAATCTTACTCCTCGGAATCCCTTCAGAAGATGGTATCAGCTCTACAGCATGATAATAATGCTAGTAATCATAACCGCCGGCAGTTGTTGGACCTCGGCCATGGCCCTCACTGAACTTCGTTGTGGGTTACATCATGTGACCTTCACAACAACCCAAATGGCCCCCTGAGGTAGGCAGAATCCATGCCCATTTCACAGGTGAGGACAGGAGCCTCCACAGGGATGCAACCTGCCCCAACCCATGCAGCTCTGGGGCCTGGATACAGACCAGCCCTCAAATCCTGCTCTCCCCGCTAAGCACCTGCCAACCCAAGTCCCGGGCTCTTTGATCCTCTGAAGTCCTGCTGATAAGAGGTCCCACGAGCCATTCCCAACCCTTGACCATTGGCCCAGGGATTGAACTAAGACCTTGAGGAGACTCTGTCTGGGGAAGGTGGTACCTGGAGGCCAGGCTCACCTCTCCTGCTTGCTGTGTGCCCTTAAGCAAGTCTCTTGTCCTCTCTGAGCCTATTTCCTCCCCTGCAACATTTTTTTCAGGCAGGGTGCTAAATGCTGGGTATAAGGTAGTGGCCAAAACAACACAGTCTTTGCCCTCATGGAGTTTATAGTGTGACAAGACAAACATATAGTAAACAAATAGGAGAGACCAACAGGGTGGAATGTTAGAGCATAAGGAAGAGATTATTTTATGGAATGGTAGGGAGATCCGTGTGTGGACAGTGACATTTTAAGCTGAAATGAGGAAAAAGAGGAAGGGCCAGGGGGTGGTAGAGGGGAACTTATGAGGAAATGTATTGGTCAGGATTGGCTAAGTTAAGATGCTGTGTAACAAACAACCCTGAATCGTCAGGATGTAAAATAATAAAACCTAATTCATTGCTCATATTGCAGGTCAGTGAGTACAGAGGAGTGTCCTGTTGCCATACAGCATGTTCTGTAGTCGTTCCATGCACATCTTTTTGAGGCTATCATCTCAACACAATGATCAGGGGTTTTGCTGAAACAGCAGAACACAATGTCTAATGCTCACAATTAAACGCCTCAGCTGGGAAGACACAAATGCGTCACTTCCATCTGCAGCCGTTGGCTACAATGAATGGCATAGCCCACCACAGAGCAGAGGCCCAGGAAAGGGGACCCTCAGGTGCTGGGAACGACAGAAGAGCCAAATAGAGGCGAGTAGTATGAGTGTCTGTCTACACGGAATGTAAAGTAAGGCACCTATGTGTAAAATAGTTTGGAGGTTCCCCACCACCACCAAAAAAAAAAAAGTAAAGATAGAACTTAAAAAATAGAAAAGTAAAGATAGAACTACCATATCATCCAGCTAGTCCATGACTGCATATATATTCAAATGAAATAAAACTAGTACATGAAAGAGATACCTACTCCCCCATGTTTATTATAGCTCTATTCTCAATAGCCAAGATATGGAATTAACCAAGATGTGCATAACAGACGAGTGAATAAAATGTTTAATATATATACACATAAAAAAAGAATGAAATCCTGTCACTTGGGACAATATAGATGGAACTGGGGGACATTGTGTTAAGTGAAATAAGCCAGGCATTAAAAGCTAAATACTGCCTGTCCTCACTCATGTGTAAGATTTAAAAAATTGACCTCATAGAAGAAAATAATGGAATCTTGCTTACTAGGGGAAGGAGATGGGAGGGAGGCAGAGGGAGGTTGCGTAACGGCTACCAACATATAGTTAGAGAGGCGAAATAAGTTCTAGTGCTCTGCAGCATGGTAGGATGACTAGTTCACAACAATTTACTATATACTTTATAAAAAATTGAAACAGAGAAGTTCAAAGGTTCCCAGCACAAAGAAATAATGTTTAAGGAGATGGAAATGCTAATTACACTGGTTTGACCATTACACCTTGTATGCATATAATTATCACGCTGTTTACCATAAATATGTACAATTTTATATCAATTAAAAACAAACACGCCGGGCGTGGTGGCGCACGCTTATAATCCCAGTACTTGGGAGGCTGAGACCGGAGGATCTGGGTTCGCGGCCAGCCTCAGCTACTTAGTGAGGCCCTCCGCAACTTCATGAGACCCGGTTTCAAAATAAAGGATACAAAATAGGGCTGGGGGTATAGCTTGGAGGTAGAATGTCCCTGGGTTCAATCCCCGGTACCGCAAAAAAAAAAAAAAAAAAAACACAGGAAGGCAGGAAGGAAGGAAGGACACCTAAATCCTGAATGGAAGGGCTCACAGCCCGCCTCTCAGCATGGACCACCTTTCAAGCCTCAACGCAGCATCTCTCTGTGTTTGGAGCAGTCCTCGACTGGCCATCTGGGTTTGAAGCACCCTGCTCTGCTCTTCAGGCAGGAGCTCAACACTGAGGCCTCCAGCCCTGCTCATAAGCCAGACAGACTCAGAAGATGGGGCTCCCACCCTCGCCTTCCTGGGGGCCCCCACATCCTGGGCCTTTCTCGACTCTGTCCACATAACTCAGTTTTCAAAAAAGGAAACGATTAGGAGCATCTGTTGTTTGCCTGGGTTTCAGCTTCCTCCCTGGGAGGGCTCAGTGCAAGGCTATGTGAGAGAGCCCATGACATCTTTTAGATCCACCCAGAAGCTTCCAGGCTCAGAGAACTAGTTCTTTGTAAAGATGGGGTAGGACTGGCAAACTTAAGTCTACAGGTTCTCGCATCAGAGAGCTCTGGATTCAAATCCGTTCGAGGTGTGATTTCGGCTCTCTTGATGGAAAGGTTGTAAGTCTCTTGAGTCTTCATCAGCAAAATGGGAATCAAGTCTACTTCAAAGACTGTTGGAAGAATTAAAATGGGGTAACGAATGTCAAGCACACACAGTGAAAGACAGTGAACAGAGAGGTAAACAGCTCTTGTCTTACAGCACAGCCCTGTACTGATTATACTGAGCCCTGTTCTGATTGGAGAGAGATGCTCCCTTGATTTCTGTGTCTGATCATGAAAGAGACACCAATTACATGACTTTTACTTCTGCTGAGCAGTTTCCTGCTGCTGGAAACTAGGTCTGTCCAGAAGATAATGCGAGGCCACGTTGTTTCCACGAGGCTTCATGCATTCTGTTTAGATCTTTCCTGCAGCCCTCCCTCCCGCTGAACACAGGATCTACCAGCCCCTCTGGGACCCAGCAGTTTCCTTCCCCTGCCCAGGACAGAGGCGAGAGGCTGCCAGCCCCTGGATTTCAAGCTCTTTCTGCATGCCAAGCCTCAGTACTTTGTCTCTGGCTCGGCTTCTTTCCCTCCTACAAATATACTTGGGGCTATTTTGGAAGGATTTTGCCACAACAGCCTCTGAGTGCTAATGAGTGTGACTTTGGAGAGAATTTTCCATTAGTAGGTAAGAAAAAAAGGAAAAAAAAAGACAAATCACCTTGAAATCTCATAAGCAGCACTGGACCCCCATCTCCTGATGGTGTCTACCTGCTAAGGTACAGTTCTACCCAAGGCCCAAGTGCAAAACTGAAGCTGCTCTTTTATGATATACTTCATTCAGCAAGTGGGGTTTGGGCACCTACTACGCGCCAGGCACTGAGCCTGAGAATGCTAAGGAGACACGGGGGAAAGTAGATGCTTGTTCTCAGTTTGAAGGGACACGAGAAATGAAGATCCTTGGCAAAGTCAGGAAAGGCTACTAGGGTGGCCCTCGGGAGATAGTCATAGATGGTGTCCTGTGGCCTGGGGTTTCAAGTTCCACCTCTGCTGTTTATCAGTGTGTGACCAAGGCAAATGACTTAACTTCCCGGCACCCCTTTTTCCTCATTTGTAAAACAGCAACAAAAATAGCACCAGTGCCTTTGGGTATTGTGAGGATTAATTCATGCATATAGAGTAAGGACTGCCACATAGTAAATGCTCATTAAATGATAGTTCTTAAATACTATTATCTGCTAAATGGGGCTAATGACAGAGCTTATTTTACTGGCAGGATAAAGAGGAGAACATTCGGGTAGAGGATATAGCATGAGACCCAGGACATGGGAAGCATGAGATAATGTCACTATTTATTATCATTCATGGTTGTCGCTGGTGGCAGCCGAGGTGCGGGGGGGGGGGTGAAACACAAACCGGGCAATGTATTCATTAGCTCCCCCTCCTCTTTCCGGGTTCCAGGCCCTCCATTTGGCCCCAAGCCCTTGGCTGCCAAGTGTCATCTCTAGATCCCTAGCCATGAATCCCCCGGAAGCTGGAGAAAGGAAAGGCTGATTCCGGCCACTTTTCTCTGTTCTCAGTCAAAAGTGCTGCTTTTCCGCCTGGGTTCACACTTTGTGCACAGCAGCCTCCTGTGATTGCTCCGGGTCCCCACGTCGGGCTCCTCCTGACCTGCTGCGCACCCGCTGATGGGTCCCCAGCCCATTATTGTAATGGATTTGCTGTTGGAAGAAGGGGCCTGCCGCCTCCTAAAGCCCTCTGCCCCAGCGCCAGAGGGCCAGCCCCCCACATCTCGATGTGGACTATCAGTGATTTCTGAAAGAGCAATAAGCTCTAACAAGCACCCCAGATGACACAGGCAAGATCTCACTGAGACGGAGGAAGAAGCTCAAGACTTTTTTGGAGCGTTCATTTGAGTTCTTTTTTTTTTTTAAGTCCACCTTCTGAAAGCGTTGTTATACCGTCTTGCTGTTAGGTTAAAAAAAAAAAGTGCTGTTAATGAAATGCACAGAAAAGTAAAAACATGCCACACAAATTAGACACCTTTGGGGATTTTGAAAAACTTGTTTGAAGGGCTAATTAAGAAGCTATTAAAAATCATTAATAATAATCTGCTTTTCCCAAATTCTTTTCAGTTCAGAAGTGTAAGTGAAGCCATTTCTATTTCACTTTTTCAAAACACAGAATAGCAGGACCCTCATTTGCCTGGATATATATATATATATATATATTTTTTTTTTATATATATATATATGTATATATATATATATATATATATATATATATATATTTTTAGAGTGGGTCCCTCATTTACCTGGAATCATTTACCTGGAAACATTTTTCAAAACTTTTCATGGTTTCTTTTCCCCACGGTAATCCCGTTTCTGTTCTTCTTCCTCGTGTTTTCCTTTTCTGCTCGGGCTGGTTCATGCGGCAGATCGCGTCGCACATGCGGTCAGTGCTCCATCTCGGGACTGACTCTAAAACTCGCTGGGAAAAAAAAAATTGTTGTGAGTTACAGGAAATTAAAAAATTCCTGCAATACCAACCCACTTCTCAAAGTCACTCTGTGGTATCCCAGCATCCACTCGACTCTGAAGTCAGGCCAGAAGGAGTTTTGAAGAGTAATTTCCAGACTTATAAAGGGTCACGTCGTGGATTGAAGCCACATTTGCTTCTGTGTTTTGTAAATTTCGAACTCATTACTAAACCTTTGTCTCTTACACCCCCGTGTCTGGCTCTTACCTCGCCCTCATCAATCTGAGCCTTAAAAATCTAATGAAAAATGCTGAGACACATTTTGCATGTGGAAATGTGATAAAACACCAATTGTTCCCAACCTGAGGAGGAGCCGGCTCTCCAGGATGGGCAGGGGGGCGAGGCATGCTTGCTGCCAGGTCTCCGCAAGTCCCCAGGAATAAAGAGAAACAAAGGGGATTGCCCACTCTTCTCTGAGCTTCACCACTCCCTGCCTTTTAGATAAGCTACAGGCCATGTCTACACTGCTGTTCCTGTTCTGGGTGCAAGGCTAGAAGACTCACAGTGTGACATTTTCCTTCTAGAAGATGTGCATCAGAGGTCTCTGTGCTCTTATGGAATGGTGCTGGCATGTGCCTGGGTTCCCAATCATAGTACAGTGAAGCTGTAGATGCCTTGAGGACTTCACACAGCATCTCATAAGGGCCAGAGAAACCCCACCATGGAGTTCTGGAATGTTCTCTGGAGGAATCTAAAGAGGATGGAACAGCAGAAGATGACAGTCTTTGGAATATGAAGCCGATGAAGGCTGTGTGACCTTCTCTTAAGCACACAGGGTGTCTCTTTGTCTCTCCCACCCCTTCCCGTCCTCTCCTCTCATCTCATTCGTCCACACTGAGATCCTTTGGCTCAGGTAAGAATCACACCTGAGCTCCCTTCCCAGGGCGATGGTGGTCAACTTGGAAAAATGCAAAGAACATGCACTTTGGAGGCAGGCTGACAGGTCTGCAACCCAGCCTGGCCACCATGTCCTAGCTGGGCAGCTTGGGCGAGTCACCTGACCTCTCTGAGTCTAGGTTTCCTCATATGCAAAAATGGAAACAACAACACCGCTTTTCAGACCCGTGCTGAGAATGGTGGGGCCCAGTGACTAGAGACTCTTGTCTGGGTTCAGTGGCTCTGGGCTCTACGTGGGAAGGGGAGGCAGGCCCACCTAGGTGGCTGCTGGGGAGTCCTTGCTGGGTGCCACTCCCCAAACTCTGGATGTAGGGAGGAAGGAACAGTTCTGTTCTTTAACACCCAGCCTGACACCTCCTAATGAAATGCAAATGAGGGATCTAACAAGCCCGGCTTGTGCTGCAGAGAAAAGGTGCGAGCCAACAGTCACAGACAGAAGAGACAGGGCGGCCTGCCTGCAGAGGGAGGCTTGTGTCTGAGCAACCCTGTGCTCTCTCCTCTGGGGTGGCCCAAGGTGGGGGTTTCACGAGGCTTGCCTCTATGTGCACAGAAGGTCAGCCCTCTTTTTGGTACACCTGTCCCTCTGGACCATCCTAGGGATCATCATAGCTAAAGGGCCTGGTGACCCAACAGGAAGTAGACCCATCCACATGGTAGAAAATCAGGCTGGCCACTCTGGCTCCCGGTGGGGGCCTCTTGGAGAGAGCCCTGGATGACCCGGAAGCACTTGAAACTTAAATGAGAGGTGTTTCTGTGACCTGCAGAGGCAGACATGGCCGTCACTGGGAGCCAGCCCAGGTGGCTCTGGAGGTATGGAGCTTCTGCCCAACAATCAGCCTCGCCTTAAGTCTCCTCCCCATTGGGCAGGGGAAGTAAGGCCCAGAGAGGTGAAGCCACTTAGCTGAGATCACAGAGAAAATCAGTATCAGAACCAGGAGAGCTCAGAGATCATAACCTGACACTCTGGGCTTCTGACTGGAGGGTCCTGAACTGCAGACCCATCCTCCCTCCTTCCTTCAAGGTGAACGGGCCTGAGCGTGTGGGGTCCGGCTGGGAGGTTAGAGACGCACAAGACATCTAGACTGTTTGCAGGCGGAGTCCCAGCAGAGGAAAGAACTCATGCCAAGGTCCTGGGCTCAGGGGACACAATCACAATGGAGACCCTGGAAAAAGGAAAGAGCGGCTGAGGCTCAGAGAGCAGGCGGGAGCCCAGGGCAGGCTGAATGTCCAGCAACATCTTCCATGTGTGGGATCCAATTAAACTTAACATACTATTTTGCCCTCATGCCCTTGAATTTTTTAAACTGTGTGCAATTGAGAGGAAATGCATCTAAATACATTTTATTCATTCCTACACAACTCATCAAAACATGGTAGAATATGTTAAAAGTCTATTTGATAGCCACTATGGTTTTTGATCCATTTTATAAAAGGATCCTCTGCCTTTTTTCTTATAATCCTCTCCACGGATGAGGGAACTAGATGTCCAAAGTCACCAAGCAGGGCCAGAGGAGCCCGGCCTGGACTGTGAGTCAGGCAGATGCGAGCTGGGCCTGCTCCTCTCCTGCCGCTAACACCATCCCTCCCGGGGCTCTGGGTCTGCGGTTGGTGTTTGGGCCTTCAGAGGCGGCTGCCAGGGCACTGCCCAGGGACAGCACTGGAGACCAGAGGGCTCCCCTCCACCCTGCAAAGGTCGCCCCCTGGAGCAGACGCAGGAGAACCACTGGACACTGCACGGGTGCAGTCAGGGTGCCAGACGTGTCCCCATCAAGACGGGCTACTGGTGTAGCCTGCCCAGGGACAGCCCCCAGCTGGCTAAGGACAGCCAGTCTGGACGAGCCACCACTGGACCCGTCCAACCATCAGTTTTCACCTCCCCACTGCCCAGTCCAGGGTCTGCAGAGCAGTGTGCGGAGCGATTCAGGGGGTGATGTTTGGGTCCCTTCTCCCTTCTCTGCCTCTGAGACTCAGCGAGCTGGATATAGCCAGTTTGCCTTCAGAGGCAGGGGCAGGGTCCCAGGACTGGAGGAGGAAGAAAATCTTGAGAGACAGTCCTTGAGAATTTAGCAAATCAGTTGGCCAAGGAATTGGCTGTGCAGGAGAGACGTCACCAAGCTCTTTGGAAAGCTGGCTTTAGGGCACTGACCTGGGGTGATGGGTGAGCCAGTGGGGCGAGGGCTTGGGAGTTGGGTGCACTGAGTTCTGATCCTGGTCTTGCTGTTCACTACCAAACCTAATTAGTGCCTCAGAGCCTTGGATTCCACATGGTCAAGGGGAAACTCGTGCAAACCTGCCCCTGTCCCCAAGGCAGTGAGCAGGAATGCTAACAAGCATCAATACGACAGCATGGCAGTGTCCCCCTCTGGGCGGATAGCCATGTGGTATCTGCCAGTAGATATTTATAGCACTTGCTGGTTGCAGAGTGGGATAAGGTAACTAGTGAGAAAGGGAAGCCCCTGGCGCACCCAGTGAGGGGTGGCGGGGGTCCACTGCCCGGGCCAAGGCACCCTCACAGCCCAACGCAGAGGCAGAGGCAGCTCCTCTTCCCAACACACGCCCATGCCAGCCAAGCACTGTACTCACTGTCAAGGACAGCAGAACCCGTCCATCAAGACCAATATTTTAGTCAGTCAGTCAACAAACAGCTGCAGAGGACCTACTGTGTATCAGGAATTAGGCTGGGAACAGGGGACATAAGGCGGCTGAGATGGCTATTGTGACCTGAAAGTGCTCCTAGTCCAGGGGAGGACGAGGGCCTGAGAGGAGCAAGCGTACTGGTGGCAGTGTAAGGACGCAGGACCTGGTACAGTGACCCCACAGCTGCGGTTCTGCTGGGTGGGGCTGGAGGGGCAGGAACTCCCCAAGGGCAAAACACGGGCCAGAGAGTGAAGAACAGCGGGAGGAGTGGAGCTTCAGGCGGGGACAGCAAAGCCAAGCCGATGGCGTGGAAGCACGTGGCGTCCTGGGTGGGGAAATGGTCGCACGGTGTTCGGCTTGGGACCCAACAAGGGAGTCGGGGGGTATGTGTGTGATCTCAAAGCCAGACCTAGGGGACCCCGTAAGGAATCAGCATGAGTCGGGGATGGGGACAGCCTGACCTGCCTTTAAACGTCTGGGTGGCCTTGGTCAAGCAGCTGGCTTCCCCGCCTGCGTCCTCAACTTAAAAATGTGAAGGAATAACCAGGTGTACCATAAAGCTCCCCCCTTTCCAACCTTTCCTGAACCCCAAATGCCCTTCATAGCCAGTCAAGTCCCCTGGAGGCCATGGGAGGCCCCTGGCTGACCCACATTAACGAGATTCATAATAAAAATAGTTAATACTGCGCACAGTTCACAGTGTTCGGGCTCTTTCGGGGCCTCGCAAAGCCACGGCACCCTCCGCTCCCTTGTGTGGGACGGAAGCTCAGAGGCTCGGCCTGGATAGATGTGACCAGGATGTCAGTGCCGCCTTGAGCCAAAGCCGGGCTCCCAGGGACGGGGCCAGCAGGAAGGTGGCATGACTCCCCGCGCTGATTTCCAGCCTGCAGCAGTTAGGAGCAGGTGCAGAAAGGGCAGACGGGGACACAAGGACAAACTAGATCCACCTCTTCCAGGATGGAACATCCGGGCTTCTGCAGCCTTGGTTTGGAGCTCCGGGAAGCAGTCCAGGAAGCTCACCTGCGTGGGAGGACAGGCTGGTAGGAGACAGGTAACAGCCCCGCCCAGCGCCCAGGTCACAGCTGCCCCAGCCTTCTGTGTCCTTGGCAGGACTCTGGGAGCACTCGCCCAGAGGGGGAGTCCCAGGGGTTCATCACTCTGGAATCGCATTTATGGTTTCACTTCCGGACTCAGCCAGGGTCAGAAGAGGCCGGCGAACTTGACTACCTTTTGCAAGGGGTTTTGTCTGCTCTGGAAACCGGGTCTTTGAATTCGAGGATGACCAGAAATCACCTTAACACAAACGTCCGCTGCAACTAGCTCATTCTTTAGCGTATGTGAGGCTCCGGAAGGAGGCTTATTTGACTGTTCACAGCGTTTAGCATGGAATGGGTGAATGTTTTGATGTTAGTCAATAAATGAATAAAAGAGTCCTCAGCCATGGGAAGACCTGGCCCAGCATCCAGCCTGGGGACAGGCAAGAATTGAGCCCCCACCCCGTCTCCAGCTGTGACAGCTCCCCAGGGTCCTGAGTCTGTGTCACAGCAGGGTGGAGACTAGGCTGAGGAGGTCCTTTGTGCCACACTCCACCCAGCACCAGAGGTTCCAGCTCCTTCCTGGGTCCCCCACATGTCTGCCCTGCTGCCCTGGCCTGCCACGGTCCTTCCTCCTGAGTTGGATTCTCATCCCAAGAGTCAGGCCCTGGCCCAGGAGTGTGGACACGGGGCTGACAGGCTGCTGAGTGCCCGTCAGTGGCTCCCCTGACTGGCCCCTGCAAGCCCATTTGCAGTCACGAGGGCCCATAATGCCTGGGCTCCCCTCTCTCCTCACTCAGACCTCAAATGTCACCTCTTTCCCCACACCCAGCCAGCGAGGCCCAAATCCAACAAGCCTGCAGCCTGCGATCTGAGAACGTGCTCCTTCCGCCACCTCTGCACTGCTCCGGAGGAGATGATGGGAAGGGTCCCCGGGGAGCCGTTCCCTGCTAATGCATCACAGGTGCTGAGAGCAGCCAGGCCTCCAGCATTTGCAGCTCAGCTCCCAGCCCCCCTGGGGCTCCCGGCTCCCACGTACCTCCTTGGCTGAGCAGGAGCACAGGGGCCTGCAAGGCAGAGCAGGGCCACCAGAACTTGTAAGTTGTCTCCTTGGGATGCCTCCATGGCCGGAGGACAGTTTCCACATGCAGAATAGCATCTCCTTCCCACTTCCAAGCCCAGGAGAGGGCTATGTCGAAGGTGTCCAGCCCCCAGATGCCACGCAGACCCCTCAAGCATTGAGTTTATTTATTTATTTATTTATTTATTTTGCGGTACCGGGGATTGAACCCAGGGGCGTTCTACCTCTGAGCTCCACCCCCGACCCTATTTTTTATCCTTTATTTTGAAACCGGGTCTCATGAAGTTTCGGAGGGCCTCACGAAGTAGCTGAGGCTGGCCGGATCCTCCCATCTCAGCCTCCCAAGTACTGGGATTACAAGCGTGCGCCACCACGCCCGGCAAGCATTGAGTTTAAATCTGAAATGCCTGTGACCCACACTCCAGTCCCCCTGCTAAGCCAGGCGCCCAGCACGGCTGTGTTAAAGGCACCAGCTTGCACCTGCTAGCAGAAGTGCAGTTGTGTGCAGGAAGCAGGAAGTACTGGGTTGTAGGTGCAAATAAGCACCTACTATGTGCTGCCGGAATCCCAGGGGTCGATGAGGAGCCTCAGAGGAAGTGGAAAATTGGCAGTGACATGGGGGAAAAGCAGGCTTGTCAGTCAGAAAGTGCTCTCTGCTGATGATCAGCTAGCTGTGTGACCATGGGTCAGTTCTTAACTTCTCTGAGTCAGTTTCCTCATCGATAAGACCGTCATCATCGCAGCAGATGAGATGGTGAGTATGCAGTGCTTGGTGCAGAGAAGCCTGTGTGATGAATGCCCCGCCCCCACTCTGATTGTTCTCAGCCGCTGGTCCTGATCTTGGGGCCGAGCCAGATGCCTTTGGAGTCTGTCAAGGGCCAAGCGAAGGACTTAGGTCTCAGAGAGATCTTTGGTTCCTTGAACCTTCAAGTCCCAAACTGTTAATGACAACCCCAAGAGTCCAATAAGCAGGAGATCCACGCTCCCAGGGCCCTGGGGCACTCACCCCACCCCATCCTGGCCCCCTTTTAACTCACTGAGTTCTGAGCCACTTCTGGGCCTCCCTAGGAAACAGCCCCTGGGGCACACTAGCCATCTAGGGTGGTGGAACTATCTTCCTTTCTGCTAGATACACACACACACACACACACACACACACACACACACACACACATATATATACATACATATATATATATATATATATATATATATATGTCTCCATGGACTCTCCCTTCTCTTTCTCTCTGCTTCTGGCCTCCATGATGTAATGTTCTCCCTTTGCTTCCCACTGCCATGCCCCTAAAACCCCTGAAAACTCCAGAACTGTGAGCAAATCTTTCTTCCTCTAGGTTGTGGTCGTCAGGTATTTTGGGTCACAGCAGTGAGAGTGCTGGCTGAAACAGTCAATGTCCTCCCTGGTTTTGAAGAGACGATCCAATGAGAAAGTGGAAGCAGGGGACTTTGTCCCTGGTGCGCACTTTATCTAGATGGGAGATACAGTCATATCAATGGTACCTCTAGGCCACGGCTTCTCTCCAATGCCCCCTATCCTACAGCATCTGTGTCCAGGACACCTCTCCGTGGATGTCCCATGGAATCTTTACAAGCTACACATTCAGAACTAAACTCAGTATGCGTGCCCAGCCTGCTCATCTCAGGTACCCCTAATCTGGGGACAGGCAACTCCAGCTCCCCAAAACCCCACCCCAAAATCTCCAGCCTGATTTTCATCCCCCACCACCAGCCCTGTGCTTCACTTTAGCCAATCATCAGCCTTTGTCACCGACCTCCTGTTCAGCTCGATGGTAGCTCCCTCTTCACCAGGTCCCATGTCCCACCTCTGTCCAGCTTCTTATCACCCCCCTCTCAAACCCGTGCCAACACCTCTCACTAGACTTCTAGCCTCTGCAAGACCCCCTCTAGACCAGGATCTGCGGAGCTGTGTGCTTGGCACATTCTTAATCACAAACAATGATGACTATAATAATAACAGCCAGTGTTTTTTAATGCTTCCTTTGCACACAGCTCTGTCCCCACCCTGTGCCTGTATTGACTCATTTAAGTAAATAAATTAGCAGCTGAGTGAAGGAAGTGCTGCTGCCATCCCCACTTTGCAGATGAGAACACTGAGGCCCCGGGGAGTCAGGTGGCCCCCGGAGGTCATATACAGGAAATGGCATCACAGGGGTATGAACCCAGAGGTATGAACCAGTCAGGCTCCAGCCTCCCCTGCCTCACACCCTCGGTGGCTGTCTTTGTAATCACTAACGGCATAAACTTGGCATCAACAGCCCCATACCAGGGCTCCAGCCAGTACAAAGGACGTGAAGGCCACCACCAGGCCCAGCAGACGCCTCTAAGCCTGTGTGTACGCGGTTCCCTCTCCCTAGAATGCCTTTCCTATGCTCATGTTTCCCCTCAAGACTTGACTCCAGAAAGCCTTCCCAGACCTTCCAAGTCCACTGCACCCACAGACCCCTATGCCGATGCCCAGAAGGGCCCCTCATTAAACTATATGACAGTTGCCTCTTACCCACTCCCCCATTTAACGGCGACATCTCAGGAGCAAAGATTGTGTTGTTCTTTTTGAATCTCTGTGTTGCCTGCATCTTGCATGGGGAACGAGGGAATAAGGGAATGTGTGGTAGGATAATTCTCGATCGCCGTGGTCGTGAAGCAGGGACTTCAAGTCCAGCTGCTCTGGAGAGAATCCCAGCGCCTTCACTGTTCAGCCAAATCACCGCATAGTTACACATTTTCTACTTCTCAGATCCTCTGTTCTCCATCTGTAAAATGCAGGGGGAGGCCGGGCGTGGTGGCGCACGCTTGTAATCCCAGTACCTTGGGAGGCGTAGACCGGAGGATCTGGGTTCGCGACCAGCCTCAGCTCTCTCTCTCCCCCCCCTCCCTGTCTCTCTCTCTCTACTTAGTGAGGCCCTCCGCAACTTCGTGAGACCCGGTTTCAAAATAAAGTATAAAAAATAGGGCCGGGAGTGTAGCGCGGAGGTAGAATGCCCCTGTGTTCAATCCCTGGTACCGCAAAAAAAAAAAAAAAACTGCAGGGGGAAGGCAGGACTCCTCCACGGGGTTGCCCTGACTACTAAACACAACACCTTTAATAAAGCACCAAGCATATGGTCCTTGCCACTAGGCAGAAGCTCTGATGACAGCTATTAACTTGTCACGCCTGCCGGTCTATCATCTTCACTGCACCAGCCAGGGCCCTGCTGAGCCTATCTTCCCTGAGAGCCCTGAGGAGCAGATCCCAGAGCAGGCCCTTTCCTTTCTGCCCTTCACATGAGCAAACACAGCAGCCCTTTCATACCACAGGACCTTTGCACATGATATTCCTCTGGCCAGGAGGAGGAATCTGGCCCACATCGTACTCATGGTTGGCTCCTGCTCGCCTTTGAGGCCCAGGCCTCATAGATATCACTCACCTCCAGAGGCCTTTCTCCGCTGCTCTGTCTGAAAGGCTCTCCTGCACTCTCCACCCGACCACAGACTGTCTCCAGCCCTGCTGGCTTCCTCTAAGTGCTTCAAAAAAGTGCAACTATGTTGTGCATGTGTCCATCCCTCCACTTTAGCCCCAAGAAGACAGAGGCGCAGCCGTTGTTCACTGCCGGGCGCTCAGTGCAAAGCTCGATAAATAAATGTTGGGTGAATGTTGAATAAATAAGCTACTTAGGCTCCGCTCAGCAGAGCAGAGCAAAGGCGAGGGCATCTGCAGCCAAAGCCCCATCCCTGGCAGCTGAAGAAGGGGCCCCTGCCCCCCACACACACCCAAGCCTCAGCAAGGCCACACCTGGCTGCCTGCAGCCAGCGGTGCTCAGAACCCACTCACCAGAGACAAATTGGAGGGAGTTCAGAGGAGCGGGCCAGGCAGGATTAAGTGGAGGGAGAGGGTGATTTATAAAGAAAGATAAAAGGGCCTGCTTCCCAGGGCTGAGCTACAGGAAGATTTCCATAACAGCCTCCAAATGTTGGCAAGGTGCAACGATGACTCTCCTACAAGGTGGCCACCAGGAGAGAGAGGAGGAAATCCCAGCTGACTGCAGGGTCCTGAGGTGGAGGGGGACCAAATGACCAGGGCAGAAAGCCTGGTGGCGTCATGGGGAAAAGGTCCCTCCTGGCTCCGGCAGGTGGTCGCAAGGCATCCTGAGCAAGCGCCTGTGGGAGCTCAGGCTGCAGAAAGTGAGAGGGTTCTGAGGAAGCAGAGGACGAGGCCTGCCGCCTCACTAGGACTACTCAAGAAAGAGGCCTCAGCAACCTCTCAGACCAGGGCTCTGCAAACTATGGCCTGCAGGCTCAATCTGGCCCCTGCCTGATTTTGTAAATAAAGTTTTATTAGAACACAGCCATGCTCATTTGCTTGTCTATGATCTCTGGCTGCCTTTCAGAAATGAGTAATTGCAACAGAGACTTGTAAAACTCTACTATCTGGCCCTTTACAGACACCGTTTGCAAACCTGTGTTAACACCAGTAACTCTTGGGTATTGCAGATGTCACTTTGAAAGGGGAAGAAAATATCCACAGACCCGAACCTTGCCCCTTAAATTATTTTCATTATAACATTATTTAAATATACACACACAGATACAATGGGTACAATCATCTTAGACTTTTAGCTCTTACACAACTAGAAAATGGGAAACTACTCTTAGATTCAATGACCACGCAATGACTAAAACCCTAAAATTAAAATTGACAGCATTAACCCATTAAGTCCCCAGTTTTCAGTTCTGCAAATATTTCAAACAAATTGGCACAGGTGCATTAAAATAGGTTGGAAATCATAACCTAGAACATATATATATATATATATATATATATATACACACATAAGTATTGCTATATTAATTAATATTATCATTAATATCATTTTGGAATTATACCATGTATTACAATTATATATTATATTTGAGTTTTTATAGGTGTTCCTTATCTTGGACAGTGGGACAAAATGGGTTAAAATAATGCAGCTGGAGGTGTTTTTGCTGGAGAGGCATTGCTGTCCCGGCATGGTGCCTGCTGGGGTGCAGGTTTGTTCGCATCAAACAAGGCCAATGTCAAGAGTGCTACACAAGCCAGGTATGGTGGCGCACCCTTGTAATCCCAGTACTTGGGAGATTGAGACCGTAGTATCCGGGTTTGCAGCCAGCCTCATCTACTTAGTGAGGCCCTCCACAATTTAGTGAGACCCTGTTTCGAAATAAAGAATAAAAAAATAGGGCTGGGGGTGGAGCTCAGAGGTAGAATGCCCCTGAGTTCAATCCCCAGTGCCCTAAAAAAAAAAAAGAGTGCTACACAATGACTCAACTTTCCCATCATGTCCTCTCTTCTGACTGTTTCAAACTCTCATTCACATACAGCCATGACGTTCTGAGCCTTCAGTGGATACAAATACTCTGCCACATCCATGTTTTCTCTCATTAGCCCATTGAGAATCCAAGTGCATACCTCTGATTGACACAGTCATGACCCAGTTAAAACTCAGGGTGTGGCTCAGTGGTGGAGCACTTGCCTAGCATGGGCAAGGCCCCGGGCTCCATCCCCCAGCTACACACACACACACACACACATATACACAGGCACTAACATCTTATTGCCATGCCCAGGTAGAATGTAATGAGTCAGAAAATAGCTACAGTTGTGTTTTGAATTATTACTAAAATAGAATATATATATATATATATATATATATATATATATATATATATCTTCTAGGATTGGGCCACTGTTGTGAGGACCCCAGTGTGCAAAGCAGAGAATTAGCTCACCCTCCACCTCTCCCATATGGGGAAACTAAGGCACACAGAAGGGACGTGACTTGCCAACATCACAGCATCACACTGGGAGCTGAGCCTGAGGCCAGCTTTGAACATGGGGGTCAGTGAAGTGTTCTCTCTCTCTGCCCAGGCTGGGCTCCCAAGAGCCCCAGCAAGACTGGCCAGAGCTACCATTTGGGCAGCAGAATGTGTCCATGGTGACCCAGAATGGGAGGCCATTAGCCAGAGCCCCTGACCATGGTGTGAATGGCTCCCTCCAGGGTGGGGAGGGGACAGTGCCCTCCAGACACCAGGTCAAGAGCCAAGGCCAGCATGTTGGAGGGGTGCACTGGGCCCACAGCTGGCCGAAATGGCTGCTCAGAGCCACACCCGAACTGCAGAAATGGAGTCGACAGCAGCAGCCAAGGCCTCTGACTCGCCCCAACGGGCATTGGTGGGACCCACCTGGGCTCAGACAGGATGAAGCCCGGAGTCGAGCCAAGCGGTCCCTGCCCAGGGGAAATGCTCCTGCAAAGGGATCACGTGGTGAGATCCCACTGCCACAGGCTTTGCAGGGGTGCGACCCTGTCCTCCAGACTGTCCCAGCTCCAACAGCCTCCTCGGTACGGGGAGGAGCACTCGGGTCAGTGAGAGAAGCAGAAAGCACGTCCGCAGTGACAGCTTTTCAGAACAGGAAAAAAGAACCTATAGGTCCTGTACAGAATGCCTACTTGAAGGCTGGTGACTGGTGAGTTTAGACTACATAACAGCAAGAGATTCCAGAGTACCCCGTACATTCTCAGTGAAGGGCCAGATAGTAAATGTTGTAGGCTGCCTAGACCACATGTGATTTCTGTTGCTTCTCTCTCTTTTTTCACAATCTTAAAAGATATAAAAATCACTCTGAGCTCACATGCCATGTAAACTCACGCCGCAGGCTGCCCCGGCCCGCAGGCAGGAGTGCGCAGTTCCCTGTGCCAGAAGAGCGCTAACTGGAAACATTCCTGTAAGATCAACTTGGCTTTCCCCACGGAACCATAAACACGAGGAGCGATTATGTTCCCATTCTCACACTTGCACACGCAGACACACACATACTCACACTCACGTGGAAACACACAACTTCGGGCTTCCATTGGACAAAAACACATTCCTTGAAAATAATCTTCAAATTTGCAAAGCATACCTGTCCAGGAGTTAGTTCAGGGTCAGCGTGGGACGTGCAAACCCAGGGGTCCAGGGCTGAGAGCTGAGGGCCGAGTCCCAGGGGTCGGCAGGCACAGGAGGACAGCGGAGCGGGGAGGAAGGACCTCATCATGATCTATCCTAAAGGCCTCCAAACTGTCCCTCAGAGCTGAGAGCCCATTGACGAGGGGCCTCTGGACGGCACCGCTTCAGGCTGCTACAATCTGACTAAGGTGCCCACCTTTCCTCTTTCAGGCACTGGCTTTCTAAGAGTCCATTGAAGGCAGCATTTCATGGAGGAAAGGGGAGGATGGGTGTGAAGCCCAGTGCCCAGCCAATCGCTTCATGTCTGGCCTCTAAAAGCTCCAGCAAGACCGGCCCATTTGCCTATCTACTGAAGCAGAGGAGAAGCAGCCATCATTAGATAGGACTTGCGCTCTCTGGTTTGCTCCAGTCCCCGCCACTCCTGATTGCCTTATACTAATTGGTCTGGTTATGGGTGACTTCATACCATGCCCTGTCCCAAAGTAGAACAGGCATTATAAAGTTAAAACAGGCTGCTTCCTACTCCTCCCAGCCTGCTGTTTAGGCTTCTTCTGTCCTGAGCCTGCTGGGTCGCATGGCAACAAAGATAAGATGAAGGCCAACACTAAGAGAGTTACAAACCTTGAAACTTAGAAGGCCAGGGGCCTGGGAAGAGCTGGGGAAAAAAAATTATCCTCTCATGTATATGCTGACAAAGCGGGTCTATTGGCCTGGGAACTTAGCAACCCAGATAAGGAAGACCAGATAGGACAAACCCTATTTAAGATCCTGGGGTCCGGGGGGGCATCAGCACCTGGCTCCATTGTGTTCTCCTCGGAGACGGGATGCTTCTCTCTCTCTCTCTCTTCCCCCCTCCCCCCTCTTTGAGACATGGCACATTACTCTTGCTTTTAAAATAAATCTTTTTGCCCTACACTAAATTCCAATTGCTTGTTCTCGCTTTTATTCCCCGGCCCATGATATCTATCTGGGCTAAGGAAAAGAACTCACAGTGACCACCAAAATGGTAACACTAACCTGTTTCCCTAATTAGTAATACCTGCTGGTACCTGGAGGCATTTGAGTTGGAGACTCCTACTCAACTATTCAACACTGTTGGCAGCTGCACTAAAATGAAACTCTGCTCCCCAAAGAGCAACAGCGGTTACTTTAGTGAAGTCGCTGGGAAACTCCACTGGAGGTTCTTGCCAATTCCTCAGGATCCGAAATGCGGTAGCCTGCAGGTCTCAGGTAACCCTTGGCCAATCCTAATCTTATGGAATCAATCTTATGGAATTATTAATCTTATGAAATTTATTTATATCCCACTGCATTCCAAACAGTATTTGAGGCAGCTCGTAAATATGCATATGCCACAGTAAAGTTTTAAAAATAGATAACGAACTCTGAGGGGAGGAAAGTCAGATGAGAATAGCAGGAGGCCGCCAGAGGAGTGAGAGCGTGAAAGTGCACGTGGAGGACATCAGCGTGCTTTTTAACAGAAAGCAGAGAGTTTTGAGTTGGAACTGGCTAATGGAAGATGCACACGGAACCTTGCCTCCCAAAGGACTGGAGAAATTTGTTTCAACAACAACAAAAGTGTATCCGTCAGCATTCTTGCAGTCATAATCTAAATATCTGACCACATCACTCAGAGGAAAGATTGATTTTCTTACAGTTTTGGACTCAGTCTATGTGAAGCTGGGGACCGCAGGTCTCAGGGCATTGTGGAGGGAGAGCGCATGGGCTGTGCTCCTCACATCATGGAGGCCGGAAGCAAGAGAGGGAGCCAGGGGAGGAAGAACCCTTTATATAAGACCCAAGGCTGCACCCCCGGGGACCCACCTCCAGCCACACCTTACCAGTCTACCCTACCAAAATCCATTACAATGGACTTACCCACTTCTGGATAAGTCCTCATGACTCAATTACATCAGCTCCAAACACCAATTTATGAACTCTTCAGGGGGTCATTCTATATCTAACCATAACAAAAAGGAAAAAGAAAACAACTAAAAAACAGTAGAGAAGCTCAGTCTTCAAAAACAACATCCAAGGAGAGAAACCTGGAGCAGAGCAAGACAAGTTTGTGCAGCAAGGAAGGGCCTGAGTCCACTGCCCACCCCAGAGGCCATCGGGGGCCAACAAAACCTCTGCAGTTCTCACTAACCCCTCAGATCTGGAGGGAAGCCCACCAAAAGGGAATCCACAGCTTGCCCTCCATTGACGGGAAGAGTAGAAAAGGCTCCCAGGGAGAAGAAGGTAAAACGGGCACTTGATCAGGGCCTGACTCCCTCTGATAGCAGCGAGGGCCCCAGGAGACATGGTGATTCGAAGAAGCAGTTCAAGCCAAGGCTGTGCTGACGAGGGTATCCAACCCCCACTGGGTGTGATGAACCACCAGGATACTCAGCAGGATTGCAGAGTGGGCATCTAACAGAGACACCTGCTCTCTAGGAGGATTGGGGGACAAAACGTGTGACTACAACACAAAACACCCTGTTGGTAGCAAGTGTAGCACAGGAGATGAATGCCCACAGCAAACAGATGTGTAGGTGTGTAGCTTTCTTTATAAGTACCCCAGAAGTGGGAATAACAAATGCTTGTCAACTGGTGAATGGATAAACAAGGTTGTGGTTATGCCCATATAATGGAATAACACTCAGGAATAAAAGGACCAACTATTGATTCATAAAACTATATGGATGAGTCTCAAAAGTATTGTGCTAAGTGAAAGAGTCCAGATACGAAAGGTTACAAACTGTATAATTCCATTTTAGAATATTCTGGACAAAGCAAGTCTATGGGAACAGGAGACAGATCCGTGATCGCCAAGGACTGGGATTAATGGAGAGGATTAACTACAAAGTGCATGGTGGAACTTTCTGGAATGATGGAAATAGTGTATTATCTTGGTGGTGGCAGTCATACAACTGTACATATTTTCTGAAATTCATAGTACTGTATGCCTGGAAAAGGCTGAATTTTACCATATGTAAGTCATACTTCAATAAACCTGAGTTAAAAAATAATAATGTAGCCAAAGGGGGGGGGGATCAAACTATCCTTAGGTACAATGGAAAGAAAGTTAAGAAGCCAACCACACACCACGAGGTCAAAATGAATTTGTTATTTGTTATTTCCACTTCAGGGTGATTATAAATAAAGCTTCTACAAACACCTGCATACCTGTTTGCTATGGGTGTACAGCTCCTTCGCTACCCACAGAGTGCGTTATGTTGTGGTCACACACAGTGCTCCAGAGAGCACTGCTCAAGCAGGAACCATCTACCAACTGAGTAGCTGGCGAGCAACTCCACTTCTAGGAATGTCCTGTTGGCTGGCATTCCTCCACAAGGAGAGAAACACAGCAAGCAAAGACATGAACTTACCCTGGAAGAGACATTAACTAAAGCAGGGAAGAAAATTTTTACAAAAAGTGCCTTAGTCGAGGAAAACTGCAACAAGAATATGAATCCAACGTTTAAACAGTCCCAAATGACGACTCGACCCCACCACAAAGAGCTAAGAGTTCAAAGACCGACAACCCCAAGTGTTGACAAGCACGTGGAGCAACTGGAACCTTCAAACGTGGCTGGTGTAGTGTAAGATAATGTGACCACGTGGGGAAAGCACTGGTGGTTCTTATCAAATTAAACGTATATCTACCCTATGATTCAATAATTCCAATCTGAGGTATTTATGCAAGGTCAGGGAAAGCCTAGGTTCTCAAAAAGATTTGCCCAAGAATGTCTCAAGCCGCTTTATCCGTTATAATCACAACCTGGAAGTATCCCAGCTGTCCATCAGCAAGAGAATGGATGAGTAAACCAAGATTACATTCATATCGTGGGAAACTACTAAGCAATGAAAAGGAATGAACCACCGTTAAAAGCAACAGTAAGGATGAATTTGAAAAGTACTGTGCTGAGTGAAAGAAGCCTCTAGCAAGAGTACATACTATATGAACTTCTAGAGCAAGCAAAACCAATCTATGGGAGAAAAACATTAGAATAACATTTGCTAAGCAGGTAGAATGCCAGTGGACCAGGCCTGCTCTTGTATTGCCCCAGAGCAGCAGGGAGAGATAGAGAAGAGGCAGGAGGGAAATTTCTGATGTAATGTTCTATAGCTTGATAGTGGTTTGGAGTATGAAGTACAGATTTATTAAAATTTATGCTTGAGAATCAAATTTATGCTTGAGAATCATGCATGCCATTGTATATAAATCTTTCCTCAAAAAATGTGTGGTAAATACATGATCAAGCAAGTATAGTTAAAGTGTAATGCAAAAATCTAGGTAATGTGTATATGGTTGCTTGCTGGAAATGCTTTCAACTTTTCTGCTTGCATGAAGATTTTCAGGATAGATTTTTTGGGAAAAACTCATCAAATGGACCACTTAAGATTTGTGTACTTCTGCCAGGAGTAGTGATGCACGCCTGTAATCCCAGTACTTGGGAGGCTGAGACAGGAGGATCACAAGTTTGTGGCCAGCCTTAGTAACTTAGCAAGGCCCTCAGCAACTTAGCAAGACCCTGTTTCAAAATAAAAAATAAAATAGGGCTGGGGAGGTAGCTCAGAGGTAGAATGTCCCTGGGTTTAATCCCCAGTAACACACACACACACACACACACACACACACACACACACACAAACACACACAAGATTTGTGTATTTCCCTGTACACAAATTTTACATCAAAGGGGAAAATACTGTAAACAAATAATGAAGCTGGGTATCTGTAATCCTAGTACTTGGGAGGCTCAGACAGGAGAATCGCAGGTTCGCTGCCAGCCTCAGCAACTTAGAGAGGCCCTCCACAACTTAGTGAGACCCTGTTTCAGAATAAAAAATAAAAAGCTGGGGGTGTATCTCAGAGGCAGATCATCCCTGGGTTCAATCCCCAGTACCAAAAAATAAAAAGAAACTCTACTTAATGATATGTATGCTCAAATATTTAGAGGGATATATGCCAATGCCAACATTTGCTTTTTAAACCTAGCAAAAAATATGATGTTTAGATGGATCGAGGGGTGCACTTATTAGCAAGAATATGACAAAGCAAGGAGAGGGAAATTTTTTTAACTGTCTTTTCCCAAAATGTCTCAGATCAGTTATAGCGATCAGAACGGTGATGTCTAGGAACACTGTTCTCCTGGGCTCTGATTTGACCACAGCAGTCCTGTGGAAGCAGCTGCAGCTTCGATAAGGGCACAAGGGAAATTGCAATTGTTGAATCTGGTTAGTGGGCATATGGGTGTCCACTATTAATTCTTTCAACTTTGTTGCATCTTGGAAACTTTTCATACTAAAAAGTGAGGTAATAAGAAAATAACAGCACGAGAGGGAAATGGAGATTGCACACCGAAGGAGATACATTACGGACCAAACCACAGTATCTAAGAACAAATAACTTAATTAAAATCAGCAAGAACAGCACAGATACGGCTGAAAACCAAATTATTGGCATGGAGGAAAGGCCTGGATAATCGCAAAGAACAGAGATGAAAAAGACAAAGAATTCAGAACAAAGAGAATCCACCACGAGGTAATGAGGGTCCAAATATAGAGAAACCACAGAAGGGATGGAGAAAGCATTGAATGGGGGAGTACTGAATGATAGGATGCAGCCTGTCCCAAGGGAAGGGAGAGCCGACCCACCTCAGGTTCCAGAAGAAAGAACATTGACTCAGGAAGTTCACCGCCATGCACTGTCCTGGTGAGATCATTCAATGTCAGTGTAGTTGGCCCAACTCCACAAGAATCCAGGCATAAAAAAGCAAGTGGCCACCAAGCAGGGAGAAGGCCAAGCTGATCTCAAGTGACAATCTGCGTCCACGACTCCGGAGCAAGGCCACCACGTTCAGGAGAGGAAGGGAGGTCTACTCAGGTAGAAGGCAGGAGACTTGGGCAGATGTGGAAGGAATTAAAAGACAGACATTTAAAAGGTCAGGGAATACAGTCTCTTGTTGCCGGAACTACGTGGCCATCAAATCCAGCCAGTTAAAAAAGAAATCGCCATTGAGGATGCAGAGCTGAGGAGATGGTGTTGAGTGGGCAAGGGTGGCAACGGAATCTATTTAAACACAGAATTAGCACTAAACCAAGGCGTGATTAGAGAACATGGTCTCAGTCTTGCAAAATGGCAGGGTGGGGGTGGGAGGGACATGCTTATGTCCTCCCAGGTCGTGAAGGGCAGCGTCTGGAACTGGAATGTGCAGCTAGAAAAGCGATTACCCAGTCTCAATGTTTTCCCCATAATCTCTTTCGTTAACCTTAGAGAGACCTTTTAGAAATGAGTATCTCTTGTGACAAGAAAAACTTTTGTTTCAAGTTCAACAGTTCCTTCCACTCTCATTTAGCTTCTTTTTCTTCTTTTAAATTCAATAAAAATCAACTTTCAGGACTTACGTTAAAAATAATATTTGTATAATAATTCATATAATATCTTTTTCATGAATGGACTTCCATACATCATAGATAAATATGGAAAAAGAGATATGAATAAGTAGATAAATGGATGTATGGAATCCTTTCATGAACTAGATATTGATATATATATGATGTGATATATATATGGGTGTGGTGGCACACGCCTATAATCCCAGTATTTGGGAGGCTGAGACAGAGGATCGCAGGTTCGAGGACAGACTCAGCAACTTAGCCAGATCCTGTTTCCAAATAAAAAATAAAATAGGGCTGGGGGTGTAGCTCAGAGGTAGAATGCCCCTGGGTTCAATCCTTAGCACCACAAACACCCACCATATATATATGGAAAAGCATAAATACACACATACATTCATGCACACATAGAATAATACCTGGAATATTTTCACCTAATAATAATATCTGGAGAGATGTTTAAACTTTCTTTTTCATATGCAATGACACTATTGAATTTTTGTTACTAAATCAATAAAGTGATTTTTACTTTTAAAATGCTAGGAAAACAGTCCTGAGTCTCCTAGCATCCAAAGGAAAAAAGGAAACCACAATCAACTACAGTCTAACCATGCATGGTACAGGCCCCTCCCCTCCCCCAATTAAAACCAACCAACCCAAGAAGAGCACAGTAGTTCCTCAGAGGAAGCACCAGTCTCTAGGCCCTGAGAGCTGATCCAGGAGCCACTGACTGTGTGGAGTGAGGGGTTCAGTGACCCATGGGGGCTGTACTGCTGATCCCTATCACACCAAAGTAGGCTTTCCAAGAGCACGAGAGCAGATGCACTCTTCTGTAAGGGACAGAAGCACCAGGGAGCTGTTAACTGTGGACTCTGGCCACAAGATGGATGCTTCTCTGAGACTTATTTTCACTTGAAGTAGGACTAACTTGTGGTGAGGCCAGTTGAAAGAAAGACCCATCTTTCCTTTCCTCCTGCCCTTGTCCACACTCTACACTCCAGTCACAACACTCCAGGGCAGTTCTTGCGCTGGTCTCCAATATTTGCTCTTGCCTAGAAAATGCTCCAGGCTATCACCAGGGCCTCTCCCCAAGCTGACCCTACACATCCTTCACGGATTAGCATTCATGTTGCCTCCTCCAGGGGACCGCTCCTGACTCCAAAGACCAGGAGAAATGGGGAAGCACTGAGATAGCAGAGGAGGAAGAGGACCCCAGAGGATGAGAGAGAAAGGTCATGCAGACAAAGCCACTCAGAGGGCAGAGCGGGGGCTGGGAGCTTGAACCTCTGGCCTGGCTCCTCTCAGTCAAAGAAAGGCAGGAGTCCTCTGCTCAGAGAGGAGGCTCCTCCCACCTGGAGAATGGAGAGAAATCATAGAGCAGGTGGAGCGTCATCTGGGGGGTTCTCCACAGGCCCCCAAAGATGCACGAGCAGACTCAGGGGAAGAGGAAACTGACACTGACCCCCCATGGGATTCCTGGGGGGTAATGAGAATGTTCCTGAGCCTCAGTTTCCCAATTTGCAGAACAGGACAAATAACACTCCTGCCTAACTACTCCCTGTAGATGCGGTGACAGTCAAAAGGACGGGCTTCATGTTCAAACCTATGGCCCTAAAAACATGGGGGTAGAACTATGGTTGCCCCTGATAGCTCTGCATAAATATTGGGCTGGATCCACAGGTCTTTGGGGTTTCTTTTGCATATTGTTTGCAAGCTTGAAGAAAGTTTTGTTATAAACTGGAGGATTTGTTTTCTTTGATTCTCAACCTACAATAGATTGTATTCCAAATGGAAAATAATAGACAATAAATTACAATCTACCAGGAAATGAAATAATTGGGTAATAAGAGGCTCATCCAAGATATAATTAACAGAGGCTGTTCATCAATATTGTCATGCCAGGAGACTTTTAAAAAGATGGCCTGAGGGAAGGATATTCTTTTCTCTCTCTCTCTGTCTCCCCCCCGCATCTCCTGACCTCTGACCTGGCCTTGTGACTAAGTTTGACCATTGGGACATTAGTAATCTTGACACAAGCAAAGTCTTAACAAGTGTGCATCAAGAGATTTCTCCCTTAATGTTCTGGGAACCCCCAGGACTGCAAAGCTGGGCTGGCCTGTTGTGAAATGAGAGATCATATAGAAAGAAGGCTCAGCTTTCCCAGCCATCCCAGATGAGGCCATCATAGACCAGCCAGCCCCAGCCAATGCACCAGATAACTGCTGCTACACGAACGAGCCAGCCAAGATCAGCCATGCCTCACACAGACCAAAAGAACCACCCAGCTGAGCCCAGGCCAAATTGCTGGGAATTACCTTAATAAGTAGTAAGGTAAGCCACTAAGTTTGGGCAGTTCAACATGGGGCAGAAGTTAACTATATATTGTGCTATCCAAGAACAAGTAGGATCCTGTCCTGCCTCATTGTGTGACCTTTGACAAGTCACTAACCTTTCTGGTGCCTCATCTCTTGCATTGTAAAATGAGAAGAGTTATCAATGTTGACTAAAATTCCCTTCTAGTTCTGCCTCATTCCATGAGTCTAAATCTTATGAACATTCATGAATGTGGGGAAATTGAATGAACCCACTGAGGCAGAGCTGACATCTGGGGATTTCTTACATCCAGGCCAAGCTCTGGGATGCAGCTACCTGACATGTGGGCACAAGCGTGACAGGATCCATCAGTCCTTGGGACCACAACGGTCTTGCTGGATTCTCCACTAAAATCTGAAGTTGGACAGAGCTGACCAGAAAGGAACCGTAACTGATCCTGGCACATGAAGAAAGGAGATGACTGGCAACATCTAAATCCAGAAAGAGCTTTCTGCTAGGATGCCAAGACTTCAGAAAATGCAAGCACAGATCTGGGACTAGACCTTCTGCACAAAAAGACCCCTGGATCTTAACAAAGAAGAAAAACTTTGGTGAACCTCAAGATTTTGCTCTGCCCCCAAATTCACATTTTTGCCTGTCTAGGAACTAACCCAACCATTTTTCCCAAAATTACCTAGAGGAATAATTGAAACAGGAACAACATGTGCATTTTCTTTGTTTTCTGAAATGACCGCACTAGAGCATAATGAATATCTACATGCTCTCTGGACAGAGCTGATGTTTCATGAAGTTGTGTTCCTGGAACAGACCTAGGGCTGTAGACGAGGAAAAGCAAACATTACCCAAGAGTGATTTTGTTTTTCTAACTCAGAATCTGTTGCTGCTAGTACAGCTGAGAGCATTTGTGCTGAGCCAGGGACTTTTTCTGGACCTTTCCAGAAAAGAGTCATTTTACAAACTGAGGCATGTGAACTCATGGGTTACTGAGGATTTTTTTTTTGGTGGGTGATAATATTTTTATATGAAAAATCAGGGTACATCTTGAAATCAATGTAAAATTTGTATAAATTTTCCAATAAAATGTCAAAGAAATGTCCTCTTTCCACTGTGTGTATCTTCAGGGTTACATAGCTACTCTTTTCTGGCATCAGAGGTATTTGTGTGACCAAGAATGAGGAGCCCAGTATGCATCTCTAGGGGCTAAATATTTCCACCACAAAGTAACACTTGACTGAGTAAATTGTCCTCTGAGAAACAGGGGCTAAAATATTAGTTCCTTATATAAACCTTCCTGAGATGAAGAGACCAGCTGGAATCTCCCAAAACAATGTAAGGAACTTGTTTAAAATGTGTGCAGGCACAACATCCTCCCAGGCTGGAGCAGAGCGGAACCACAGAAGCAGAACCATCTTACTCTGGGGGCCACTATAGCAGCAGCACCCTTTCTCCCAGAGCTCCTCCTCACTCTTGTCTCTGACACAGACCAACACCTCACGCTCAAACACTGAGCACAGAATAAATGTCCTTCTCTCTGAAACCCTTGCCCTTGTGGGGACACACATCTGTCCTTTGCCTTCCCCTGCAGAGCAGAACCTGGCTCATGCCTTCCTCCCACTAAATATTACTGAACAGGAGGAAGAAATTCCAACCAATCAATGCCACACTTGCCACCAAAGCATAGGTTCCTGATCTTAAGGAGCTAAGATGGCTGACACTTGAGTGATCAGATAAGCAGAGACAGCTCTATCTACCAAGGATCCTCTCCCCCTAGATCTTCTTTAGTGTGTTTAGTTGTCCAGAAAACCTTTTATCAAGTTCTGACTCTGGGCAGGACCTGTTTGGAGTCTTTGAGATTCAGAAGTCCCTCACTTGTAGAGCTGACGTCCAAAGAGAGAGAGTATATTAAACAAGTATACAAATCTTTGTACAAAGTACAAATTGAGTACTTATTAGCCACGTGTCTACATTCATGAGGCTTCCTAGGGAAACAAGGATTGCCAGTGAACCCACCACTTGTAAGATCAGTTTCCATTCGGACAACGCACAGGCCAGCGTCTATCACAGCTCAGAGTTGACTTCATTTTTGATCCTTCACTCCTTGCTTGTTGTTATCTGACAATATGATGCAACTGCAAACAGAAATTGAAGACTTTACCAAAGCTGCAGGGTTTTATAAGTTTGATAACAGCAATGCTAGAGAACAGTTTAAAGCCCAGGCCAAGTCAATAATAGATAAAGCAACAAGAGAGAAGAAGGGTTTGGCAGGGAGGATGAACTGATGGTCAAAACAGAAAGGTTAGACCATCAGGTGGTTTGGGGAGCTCTTGGGAAAACTCATAAAGCTCTAAAGAATTTTTGAAATAAACACCTTTTATATGTTTTGTTGCAATAAGTTAAAATATATACATTTGAAACGAAAGAAATCATATAATGTCACCACCCAATTTTGTTGTAAAAATTATATTTCTGGAAATTATCAACACCTGATTCATCCCTTTTTTTCACTCTAGACTTCAGTGTGTGCCTAGAACTGGAATCTAAAATTTGGCAAGCGCGAGATAAAAATAAATTTACTTTCATAGTTTTCAGACATGGCTTTCTTTTTTTAATACTTATTTATTGGTACTGGGAATTGAACCCAAGGGTATTCTACCTCTGAGCTACATCCCCAGCCCTTTTTATTTTTTTTTTTTATTTTGAAACAGAGCCTCACTAAGTTGCTGAGGCTGGCCTCAAACCTGCAATCCTCCTGTCTCAGCCTCATAAGTATTGGAATTACAGGTGTGCTCTACCATGCCCAGCTACAGACTTGGTTTTCCAGGTAAAGCCTGAATAGAATCTTTTTAAAATCCCATTTCCCATGAAATACTCATGCTCATGTTACGTGGACTTAGTCTGAGGTGTCCATATCGAATGTGTTTACCCCATGGATGCTGAGGCCTCCTGTCATCCCACTGGTGTGAGCGCTGGGAGGGAGAGTCCCTCAGAGGGCTTAGCCAGGCCAGGGAAGTGACATCACAGTTGCCATTGTGACATGACAGGAGACTGGACAGGGGGTGGAGGCTGCTGGGCACAGAGAACTGAAAGCAAGCCAATGTGGCTGGAGGTGGGAGGAGAAGGGCAGGGGCAGAGACAAGTCTGCAGACACAGGCGGGACCAGAACGTGGCTTCTCATCGTACCAGCAATGGGCAGCGGTTCCTGAATTTTGAGCAGGAAGGTGAGAATCCATGATTAAAAGACACTCCTGTGGGTGCCACATGACCAGCACTATCTCATCCCTTGTCATCAGGAAAGGTCTCCCTAGACATTTCATTTCTTCTTAGAACCAAAACTGTTCAAATTCTCCGACTTAATGCAGACTTCCCAATTTTAGGACCTCACTAAGGGACATGACTTTACTGCAGATTATAAGACAATGATGATGAAATCCCCTGACACCAAGTGACCTGACGGGCATTTTGAGGTTGAGAGTCTCTGTTCCAAGACTTCTGCTTGCAGCCACCTTGAAGTAAGGGGAGGGGTTACCACTCACTCTAACTGCCCCAAACAGAGAAGGTATGAAAAACCAGTTTGCAGACAGTGAACAGCAGGCAGCACAGGACTGTGGTCCCTGAGAGAAGGGAACTAGATGAAGCGAGTCCTCTGACTGCCCAGTGTACTGTCCGCAGAACATCTGCAAACCGTAGCAAGGCTCCCTGAGTTGGAGATACGCTTAGGAACTCAGGGATAGAGCCATATGCCTGTGATCCCAGTACTTGGGAGACTGAGATAGGAGGATCGCAAGCTCAAGGCCAGCCTCAGCAACTTAGTGAGAACCTCAGCAACCTAGAGAGACCCTGTTTCAAAGTAAAAATAGCAATAATAATAAAAAGGGCCGGGGGTGTAGCTTGGAGGTAGAATGCTCCTGGTTTCAATCCCCAGTACAAAAAAAAAAAAAAGAAACTTGGACCAAGAAGGCCAGAATTTGCAGGGTAGAGGAGTACCAGCAAGAAGGCAGTATCTGAGAACGGAGGGCTGCCCAGGAAAAGTTCCATGGATCTGCTCCCCTGGAGTCTTCTGCTGAATACTGATGGCATGGGCATGTGAGAAAACTACTCAGAAAAGGGAAAGAAAGAAAACAACAGCAGAAAGGACTAGAGAGAACAGTCAGCTAGTTCACACCTGGCTCGGAGTGGTTCATAATCCCATCATCTAGCATGGAGCAGCCTCTTCATATATCACTCATCAGGTAGAGACTTAAAAGGGTGTTGTCACCCTTGGACTAAATACTACTCTGGCCCCATCTAACAAAGCTCAAAAACAGGCTCCAAAGGACCATGTCATTTCTAAAAAAAAAAAGAAAAAATTATCTTTATCCCAGGGCAAACTCAAGAATATTTAAAGGAATACAAAAATATTAAGCACTTGGTAACAGAAAATGCACAATGTCTGACATCCAATCAAAAAATATTAGGCATGCACAGTAAGTATATGAAAAAAATGCTCAACATCATTAGCAAGCAGGGAGATGCAAATCAAAACTACACTGAGATTCCATCTAACCCCAATTAGAAAGGAAGTCATCAAGAAATCAACAATGAATGCTGGTGCAGATGTGGGGAAATAGGAACTCTAATACACTGTTGGTGGGATTGCAAATTAACGCAGCCATGATGGAGATCAGTGTGGAGATTCCTCAGAAAACTGGGAATGGATCCACCATACAATCCAGCTATACCACTCCTGGGTATCTTTCCAAAGGCACTGAAATCAGAACATCTTAGTGATATATGCATATCTATGTTTGTAGCAGCACAATTCACCAAATTATGGAACCAACCTAGGTGTCCATCAACAGATGAATGGATTACAAGATTATGGGAAATACACACAATGGAATTCTACTCATCAATAAAGAACAACAAAATTATGTCATTTGCAGGAAAATGGAGGGACCTGGAGAACATAGGTTAAGTGAGATTAGCCAGTCACAGAAAGTGAAGGGTCATAACTTTTCTCTTATATGTGGAAGCTAGGGAGTAATCAGGATACAAGGGGGACTTTAGATAATGTAGGAGAAACCCCTGTGGAGTCATGGAGGTGGTCTAGGAAAAAGTGGTGGTGCTGGTGGAGAGAGAGAACTAATGAAGGAAACACTTCCATTGGTGTTATGTACATATGTGAAATTACCAATGCTAATCTCAATATCATGTTTGGGGAATGGGACGGAGTGGAGGGGGGAGCTGAAGGGAAGCTCACCAATTGCTGTGTGCATGTGTGTCCCTATCACTCTGAACTACATTATGATGTGAGACCACAATGCACCAATAAAGTGTGTGTGTGTGTGTGTGTGTGTGTGTGTGTGTGTGTGTGTCATGCAAAGAAGCAGGCAAATTCAGCTCAGAGTGAGGAGCGGAATCAATCAATAGAAACATTGAAAAATGAGGACAGCAACAGTGTCAGTAGATGAGGGTCCTAGCTCCACTATCAGAAGACTTCTACACTGATGATCACCACAGCAAGAGCCACAGAGGGAAGTGGCCTCATGATGGCCGCCAAATCAAAGTCACCAAGGCCACCAGGTCCTCAGCTTGAGAATAAAAGTGCGTGTGGCCACTGGGCAGCCTTCATTCAACATGGTTCTTTTCTCACACCTCCCAGCTCAGAGACAGTCTTTTTTACAGGAGTTGATGGTTCTGTCACAACTTTTAGACCCTTAAGAGTGGAACTCATTTCAGCTATTCAGTAATTTAAAACAAGGACCTTCTTCGAGCAACAGGGAAGGCATGAGTGAATTTGAGCAAAGTCAGTTAGAAAATCAATCTATTCAGAAGGCTTTCAAAAATATTATTCAATCAATTGCATTATCAGACACTCAATCAGCATTACTTTTTATTGGAAAGATAGCACATTCCGGGTGAGCAACAACTTTCTTATTCAAACCTCTGCTTCCCTACCTCTTATCTATTCTGCCATCCATATCTTCTGTTTAAATCATGAGAAAAAATTAAGTTATTTGAGAGACAAGCATTCTATGATAACTGAAGAATATGCTCTATTGCAGTGATTATATTAATGCGGAGCTGTGTTAACATGTAAATGCTTTTCTAAAGTCAAGTGTAAAAACACAACATCGGGAGCCAGCAATTTAAAATTGGAAAAATCTTGTTATATATTCAAAATGACTCGTCTTGGGAATAACCTTTCCCATAACAGGAGCACAGCTCGCTTTTAACAGCCTCTGAATATGAAGTAGGGACCAAAATCCTCTGCTTTGACTTCACCTGGCGACTTGATTTCTCTTATTTCCTTCACTCCATTTTTTAAAATACAAAATAATCCATGCTTGCTATACCATGTCAATCCATCGAAAGATATGTAAGGAAAAGTTAATAATCCTCCACCCCCATTGACAACTCACATGAACAGCCCGAGGGCCTCCTCCTCATGCACCCGCGCGCAAGTTGGACAGGCAGATACACACTTTGGTGTGGTTCAATGCAGTGTTTGCTAGAATGTGATCATATGATAAATATTACTCTAGAGTTTCTTTTGACATTTGATATGTCATAGACCACTCTACATCACACTATAATTTATTCGCTAGACATTTAGGTTGTTTTCTTTTTATTTCTTTTCTTTGCCATTACAAATAATGCTGGAGGGGAAAAAAAAAAATCCTGATCTGTGTACCTAGGGGCAGGAAATCCAGAGGTCAAGATACCTACAGACTCAGTTCCTTCCAGGAGTATTGCAGGGCCAAATGTATGTACTTTGTTTTTTTTTTTTTTTTTTTTTTTGGTACTCGGGATTGAACCCAGGTGCATTCCACCTCTGAACTACACCCCCAGCCCTATTTTATTTTTTATTCTGAAACTTAGGTCTCACTAAGTTGCTGAGTGCCTTGGTAAGTTGCCAGGACAAGCCTTGAACCTGTGATCCTCCTTGTCTCCGCCTCCCGAATTCTGGGATTACAGGCACGTACCACACACCTGGCTATGTATATGCATATTTGTTCTTAACAGCCATTGTCAGATTACTCCCCCCCCCCCAGAAAGGTTGCAGCAATACAGTGCACCAGAAGTGAACAAAGGTGACTGGATTCTTTGAACCTATGAGCTGGAACTTTGGGAGAGATCATTCTTGACCACTATTAGCCTAAAAAGTGGAAACAATAATACATATGTGTGAGAGGTATATGGAAACTGATGGGGATATTTATTGTTTTCAGCATCATCATGTTTAAGCCACAGTCTTTGAAATGACTTGAGCGAGCGCTTTAAATTACAATCAGTGTCAGGTGGAGGTAAAGCCAACTGTATTTATTTGGTGCATCCAGAAAAAAATAGAACTGCCAGCAAAATGGTCTTCATAATGTTACAGAAAATAGTATTGCTTTGAGGCCCTCTATTAGAACAGTTGTGTCATGAGTTATTTATATTCCCGGCCTACTATTCCACGATTTAACTCCTTCCTAGATGGTTTTTAACCTTCCACTCTTTAGAAAAGAGCCTTGAGCTGGGAGTGGCGGCACATACCTATAATCCCAATATCTGGAAAGCTGAGACAGGAGGATTGCAGGTTCGAGGCCAGCCTCAGCAACTTAGCGAGACTTTAAGCAACCTAGTGAGACCCAGTTTCAAAACAAAAAAAAAATGAAAAGGGGACTGGGGGTGTAGCTTGAAGGTAGAGTGCCCCTGGGTTCAATCCCTAGTACCAAAAAAAAAAAAGAAGTTTTCTTCAGGGAATCAGTCCATGGCTGAATTGACCATACAGTAATCAGCAATAGCAACTTAAACTATATAGGGTGTTTTCTGTTTTTTTTTTTTCTGATGAAAACTAAAGAACCCAATTAAACCAAGCCTTCAAGACAGGCTGTTGGACAAGAATAAGCACAGACCTGGTGGTGAACGCAAAAGTGTGACCTCAGGGTATCATTTAACTTGTTGGAGCCTCAGTTTCTTCATCCATAAATAGCATGATCAATGACTGGTTTGCATGGAATATTTCCTGCAGACACTATCTACAGGGGACATCAGTATTACCTAAGTACAAGTCTCAGAGGACACTCCTGGCTAAGGCGCCAGGCTGTTTTTGCACCTGGTAGAGATGTTCCTAGGAAGAGCTGCAGTCGGGATGGCCTGAGGTCTCTCCTCAGCATCCCCAGCTTTCTGTCCTGCCCTTCTGTGTTCCTGAACACAAACATGGAGGACACGGAGAGAAATCCAGGGTAAAAGCGTGCGCTGTATGCCTTCTGTCAATCAGCTCGGAGTCTGGCCAGGTGGGCCTGCTGAAGTCAACCCAGGAGCCTAGGAAACTTGGTTAGAGACTCTGCTTGCTAGGATGGGGCTGTGTCCCTCCTAGCTCCTGCCTCCCTGGGGATCCCAAGCTGTGGCCAGTGTTAAGGAACAAGCATTCCTGACATCCTGCCCTCCTTGTCTCTACTACCTCCCAGCGGGTGACCTGGAAGCAGAGCCCCAGGCTATAAAACCCAAAATCCCAGAAGGGGCCATGAAAGATTATTTATTAGACTCCTCTCCTCTTCCCCACCCAGGCCCTCAATGCATCATCGGACCTGTAGCGCCAAGAGCCATCACTCTGCTTGTGTCCCCGTTGTTGTTTCCAAGAAAACAGGAAACTTGTGTTTTGTGACAACGTGGCAGCCCCCACCATCTTCATATGATTTTATGGCCCATTGACACCATCCAACTGAAAGGGGCTCGGGAGGGGAGAGACAGGAATACTCTCTCTCCAGAAGGCTAGTCCTGGGACCCCCACCTGGAGGTGCACACTCCCAGAAAAATCTAGAAATCTATCTCGGGGCCTGTGTCTGTCTCAGTCGGCAGGCCCAGCAGAATTCTGCTATTAGCTAATAATAGCATTGCCTGCTCTGAAGAAGGAAGGAGGGGGAAAACAGCCTCTAATACTTCATTTTAGCAGCTGATAATGTAAAATAGGGTGGCATTTGGAGGCCGAGGATGATGCCAGTCTCCGGGGAGAGAAAGGTGTTAACTTCTAATAGCTTTTCAGTAATAGCCAAGCATCTGCATCCCCCTTTTTTTTAAAGGGGGTTTTTAAAAATTAATAGAGCCGAATGTGCTTCGCAATGAGGAGAATGCCAGATTAATACGTGCATTGAGGGCCGCTCTGGATTGGAAATAATTACGGGCGGTGACAAGGAACAGGGGTCTACGGGTGGCGCTCGCAGGAATGCATTTTAAAAAGCAGTTTAAAGAGCCTTCAGATGTTGGTATTATCCTGCGTGACCAAATTAAGAGCAAATGAGAAAAGTTTATCTGGCATTTTGGAGTATTGAAAGGGCTTAGTGCTATAAATTATACAGTATGGGGAGAGGAAACGGTGAGTAAATTCATGTTAAATATTATTGGCAGTTTAAATAGCACCACTGCTTTGTAAAACATTAAATATTTTAATTTGGAATTAAAAGCATGAGCCACAACATTCCCTCCACTGCCCCCAAAATTCAAAGATTACTTTGGTTATTTATTTGCCGGCACCATAATTGGAAGCTGCCTTGATCAGAAATCCATCTCCCTCGTGTCCAAGTTGAGCTGACAAGCTGCATAATTGGGGTTAGTCTGAGCCTTAGACAGGAGATGTCAAGCTGTTTCTCCGATATCTTAATCAGCCAGTGAAGGAGCATGTCGTAGTCACAGGCTAGGCTGGGTTTATCAATATTTCTTCCAGCCTGACGCAAGCCTTCTTTTCTAACAGTGCTTCCAGCTGGCCAGAGATGGAAACTAGGGTCTTTCTGAGCTGGGACCAGGCATGGTTACCCACATGCTAGGTCTACAGTCACGGGCAGTTACTCATGCCCATGGAGCAAGCTTCCCCAGAGTCCCCAAACTGCAATCCATGAACTCTCTCATCTCTGCTGGTGTGTAGGTTAACAGTCTTTGCTTTTCTGAAAGTCAATTTGGCAATGTTTAATAAAAGCCTTCAAAAAATAAACACCTAACAATCAGATTTCTGATCATTTCTCCTACTCAGATAAGAGCAAAGATGCATATTCAAAGATGTCGATTGCCTCATTATTCATAACAAAACAAATATTAAATAACCTAAATGCCAAATAATAAGGGATATCTTTAACAAAGCATAGCGCATCTGTAAAATGAAATGTAATTATTTAAAATAGTATGTTGTAGATTCCTGGTTTCCATTCAGGGACAGAAAGAACTGGAAAGAGCATCATTCCCACCCTTACAAGAAGAAAAAAAAAAACAGACATGCTACAAGATCACAACATTTCTTGATCCATTGGAGAGCTGAGATCATAAGACAACAAACTAACCAGAAATCTAGAGATGGACAGGTGCCTAGAAGGATCGAGAAGACATGCACATTTGGCATAACTGGGTACACACAGCCAGATGCCTAAAAGGAAGAGAGAGAGAGAGACAAAAGAAATATATGAAGAAATAAAAGCCAAAAATTTTCCAAAATTAATGACAGACATCAAACCACAGATCCAAAAAGGTCAGAGAACAGAGAGCAAGATAAATTCAAAATTAAATAAAAACCAACCGACCACCTAGCTCTATGGGGTGAGGGGTGGGGATGGGAAGTAAAAACAAAAGATAACAATGAGATCACTCATCAAGCCAGAAGACAATGAAGTGACAACTCTGAAGTGCCAAAAGAAATAGAAAACAATCTGCCAACCCAGAATTCTATACCCAGCACAAACATCCCTTAAATGAAAGAGAAATAAAGACATTATCAGGCAAATTCAACTAAGTCATTGCCAGAAGAAGCAGTAGAGGATGTTCTTCAGACAGAAGGAGTATGGTATCAGGCACAAACTTGAACATGCTAAACAATTAAAAACACTGGAAATGCAAAAGAGACAAAATTGGAAAAGAGATAAAATGGAGAAGACATAAAATTCATATTTTTGCGTTATCCTAAAAGACAACTATCTAGAGTGAAAATAATAGCAATGTATTGTGTGTTCATAATATGTAAAAGTGCCCACCAAGTGCTGTGTGGATGTATGTCACTATCACTATGAACTACATTATGATGTGAGACTAATACACCAAAAAGAGGTATAAAAATATGTAAACATGAAATGTACAACAAATGTAGCAAGATGAATTGGATAGAGGTAATTGAGAATCCTGTGGTAAGGTCCTTATACTATACATAAAATGGTATATTATTTAAAGGCGGACTCTGACTAAAGGTGCATATTATAAACTCTAGGGCATCTACTAAGAATTTTAGACAGATATAAATGATAAATTATAGGAACAAATGAATTCATTTAAAAATGTTCAAGTAACCTAAAAGAAACCAGCAACAGATTAAAGGAAAGAACAGAGGGAACAAAAAGAAACAGCTAATGAGATGATAGATTTTACTCTAGACATATCAATAATCATATTAAGCTCAAATCCTCTAAGTACACAAGTTAATAGACTTTCAGGAGAGTTTTCTTTACAAAAGCAAGACCCAACTATATGCTGTTTATAAAAAAATCACTTTGAATAAAAAAGACATACATAGGCTAAAAGAACAAAGTGGGGAAAATAAGTCATGCAAACACTAACCAAAATAAACCAGAGTGCCTATAGTAGCATCATAAAAATAGACTTCAGAATAAAGAATATTATAAGAGGTAAAGAGGTATATTGTATCATGATAAAGAGGTCTATTCTCCAAAGAAGGCATAGCAATCCTAAACATGTACATACCTAAAAACAGAGCTTTAAAACACAGGAAGCAAAAGTTGATAGAACCGAAAAGAGAGTTATACAAATCCACAATTTTACCTGGATACATCAATATTCCTTATCAGTAATGAATAAAATTAATTTTAATAAAATTAAAAGGATATATAAAGCTTGAATGATGTTGTCAATTAAATCGAGGTAACTGATCATTACAAAACATTCTAGCCCCCATTTAACATATTAGAAAGTCCAAAAATAAACCCACACAAATAGTCAATTGGGTTTTGACAAAGATGCACAGACAATTCCATTTAAAAAGAATATTCTCTTCAACAAATTGTGCTAGGAAAAATTGATTGTTCTTATGCAAAAACAAAAACACAACCTCTACCAGATACAATACAAATATTAATAAAAATGGATCAGGCATATAATGCAAACATAAAACTATAAACATGCTAGATAAAACATTGGAGAAAATCTTTATGACCTTGGATTAACAAATATTTATTGAATATGACACCAGAACCACAATCTGTAAAAGAAAAAACCTGGTAAATAGAATTTCCCCAAAATTTTAAATTTTGCTTTGCAAAATACACTACTGGGAAAATGAAAATACAGGTCACAAAGTAAGAAAACCACTTTCAAATCATATTTATGACAAAGGACTTATACCCAGAATATGAAAAGATCTCTCAAAACTCAACAATAAGTCAGGAGCAATGGCACATGCCTGTAATCCTAGTACTTGGGAGACTAAAACAGGAGGATTGCAAGTTTGAGGCCAGCCTCAGCAACTTGGTGAGGCCCTCAGTAACTTAGCTGTTTCAAAATAAAAAATACAAAGGGTTGGGGGTGTGGCTCAGAGGTAGAAAGCCCCTGCGTTCAATCCCTAGTACCCCTCTCACACACAAAGGAAAACATCAGACAAACCCAATCAGGGTGACATTCTACAAAACAACTGAGCACTACTCTTCAAAACTGTCAAAGTCACGAAAAACAAGAAAAAACCAGAGAACCGCCACACTCTCAAGACTGAGGAGAAAGGAGGATGATGGGAAATGTGGGTTCCTGGGCTGGATCGTGGAACAGAAAAGCGGCATCGATACTGTGAGACCGTGCTGAGACTGGAGAAGTCCAAATAAAGTCTGCAGTTTGGTGAATGTGGATTTTTTAGTTTTGATCTTCATAACACAATTATACAAAAGGTGAACATTAGAGGAAGCCAGGTGGAGAGTTCCCAAGAGCTCTCTGTGCTACTTTTGCTATTTTTTTAGTAAGTCCAAAATTATTTCCCTCAAAGCTTAAACATTGTATGGATAAACATATATTTATAGACATGAAATATCTTAAGACACTGTACATAAGGAGGAAAAGTCAATCACAAAACGAGGCTTTTAGTACGCTTATTTTGTTATTAAAACACATATATAGGTGCTCCTCAACTTACAATGGGGATACACCCTGATTAACCCCTTCATCAGTCAAAATGTACATAATACACTTAACCTACTGAATATCACAGCCTAGCATCTCAGGAACCATAGAGCACCGGTTGTTCACATGAGATTGCGGAGCTGTCGGCATCAAGAGAGACTATCATACCACATGTCACCAGCCCAGAAAAGACCAAAATGCAAAACTGGAAGTATGGTTTCCACGGAATGTGTATTCTTCTGCACCATCGTCAAGTCAAAATATTGAAAAATTGTTAAGTTCAGCCATCATAAGTCAGGGAACTGTATACATATACATATTTGTAATACAAATGTGCATATATACACATATATAATAGTGTCCTGCCAGGTCCTATCATTCTATGGTATATCCAAAGTATAAAAAGATACCAAACTGTTACCACTGATTTTCGCAGGGTGGGTGAGATTGTAGATAGAGCTATTTTTTCTTCTTTATTATCTTTATTTTCTAGATTTTTCTGCCATTGACCTATTTTACTGTGTATTCTCTAATTTTATCATTTAATATGGGTGGGGAGCTGGGTGTGGTGGTCATGCCTGTAATCCCAGTACTTGGGAGGCTGAGACTGGAAGATCACAGATTTGAGACCAGCTTCAGCAATTCAGCAAGATTCTCAGCAACCTAGTGAGACACTGTTTCAAAACAGAAAAATAAAGTTCTTAAAGGCTGGGGGTGTAACTCAGAGGTAAAATGTCCCTGGGTTCAACCCCCAGTGCCAGAAAAACAAAAAAAATAATATTTTGTGTGTGTAATCCAAGCATGGAGCTGAGCTGAGGCTCAGGAAATACCCACCTTCAGGACTGAGCTCTGAGGCATGTGGTCATGGGGACAATTGCTCAAAGCCTTCTTCCATCTCAGTTTTCACTATCTCATGTTTCATGAGATGTCAGACTTTCCCCCCTTCTTGGGTTTCCATCTCCTAAAGGTGTCCCACCTCTGCCAATGGTAGTCCAACCTATGTCCTCACCAAATGTGCCAGCCACCAACATGCCAAGGCCTCCGAGTCTTCTTCAAAGCCCAAAGTCCCCACACAAAGGCTACTAAGTGTGACCTCTTGACCTCAGGCCAGAGACCTTCCCGCCGTCAAGAGGAGACGCAGCCCAGCTACTGATCCAGGCTCTGCCTTTACTGATAGAGGAGGGGCGTTGAAACATACATGGGATGTGTATGTGTGTAGACTTAAGCCAAAGAAAACTGAGTCATTCGGAACTTTCTACAACCTCAGTCCTCATCTCCAAGAAAGATGTGGGTTTTGCCAGAAATTGACAAGTCATTTATTCTAACCATCCTCTTTGGAAAATTATTCTGCCTGCTCAAATTTGCTAAAAATTTAATTCAATGGTCAGTCCTCTAAGACTTCACAAGACAAAGCAGATGAGGGAGGCTCAGTGGGGTTTCCCGAGAGTTGAGGGGACATGGAAAGGAGACCAACACCACAATTCAAGCAACTCCCTCATTACATGACTCCCAGCATGGTGGATGCAGCCACGGGCCCCTCGGAATTTCAAATCCTATGTCTCAGAGATTTATTTTTCTTTTGAAACAATTTCTGGCAGCTTTTCATCTTCTAAACTGAAAAAGAAAAAAATCAAAGAAATCTGTTTCTCCAGAGTATTAATGCTGCAAAGTAGGAAAGGAACATAATAGCATCTCAGTTATATTCATCTTCAAAGCAAACTAAATATAGGTTTTGAAAAATAGAAGCGGGATACTCTACAGATTCTTGGAGGGATGGAATAAACCTCTTTGTGCAAGAAAAGATGACAGGAAGTTTACCTTGAAGGACCTTCACTGGGCTCTTGTCGGTATAATACCTACAAGTGGGCTGTCAGAAGGGATCTGTATTTTACACCACAAGGAAAAAATATCTAATCACACAGGGAAC